>VUQI01062704.1:11038-22994 GCA_015106735.1 Paratilapia polleni | reverse complement strand
AACCAGGTAAGGGGAAAAAAAAAAAAAAAAAAAAGCCTGGCAGGATCATTAAGAGGGAGCTCTCCAGTGGAGAGCGCGCACACACAGTATGCACACACACTCAAACACACTGACACACAGTCAGAGCAGAGCAGAGCAGAGGAGCTCTCATCCAGATCGGTGCCAGACGCACTGTCGACTCTTTGTTTCTGCGCGAGTTTTACTAATTTGTTGTTTTGTTTTTTAAATTATAAAATAGATAATATTTCAAATTGGAGTTGAGTTCGAGACATTCTTGGGTTTGTTTTAGAGTTCTTCGCGCATATTTGGAATATCTTTCTGGATTAAAGTGGATACTTGACACCGCGCAGGTACAGTAAAATTTGAAGAGAATTAAAGGCTGAGCTGATATCACTTTGTGAGGTTTTGTCTACAGCTTGTAGACAATGGATAAATACCATTTCCTGATTTTTTCCTGTCTTCTTCACTTGCAGAATTCTTCTTTAAAAAGTTCGCACGGGATTGTTTCTGCTCGACGCAGGAGCGCGCAGCAGTTCGGAGCGCTTCAAGAAAAGAAAAAAAAACTGAGTGCGACTTCGTCTGGGCTGCTTTTTTTTTTTTTATTGAGCCGTCCCAGAAATGGTGGGGCATCTACATTTGCAAGCGATGGATGACAGCCTCAAAGGAAAGAACCGGGAAGGGCTGCTCGACAGTCCGGATTCGGGTTTGCCCCCGAGTCCCAGTCCGCCCTTCTGCTCGCTTTCTCCGGGTCTGATCGAGTCGCGCTCCGGCAGCTGCACGACGCCCGTCGAAAGCCATCATGGATATTATAAGAAGGAAAGCAGAGAAGGGAAACTGGTAAGAAACATATCGCTACACTTTATTATTTGATTGTGTAATCCGAAAGCGGTGACTTGTTTCTGTTTCATGCTCAGAATCGAAATTTTGCAGTTAGTGGACAAAATGAATTACAAAAGACAAAAGAGTTAATGACCTAATAAGGACGCTGAAGGGAGAGAAGCTGAAAATCTGAAAGCATTTTAGTGTTTGGCTAGAAACAGATTTCACATCAGTCCCCCTCACACAACATCTGGAAGCTTTCTCTGTGTGTGTGTGTGTGTGTGTGTGTGTGTGTGTGTGTGCGCGCGCGCGCGCGTCTGGAATTCAGCTGCAAACTTATGAATTTGCACTCATGCTACTGGCCCTCCACAATACAGTAAAATTTCTGTTTTAGGCTTGTGCATCAGCTGGACGCTAACTAGATGTTGTCATAAGGTGGGTGAGTTGGTAGATTCAGCTGGGTTTCCAACCTAGGGTCCAGGGACTCCCAGGGGTCCTTTCCAAAATTCCAGAGGCTCCCAGCAAGATGACACTAACATTTTTACTTCATTACCATGAATGAAAGCATGTAGACTATAAGGATGAGTAAATAGTATCAGTAAATAGTAAAATGTTATCAAAACGATAATGGTCTGTGATGGATTTACATTGAAAAAGCTTGGGTCAGCTTCTTCTCTAACATCTGTTATCTCTGCCATCTTGCATAGGAGGCTACAGGATCTTGATTGTGAACTTGTAGACACAGAAAACCAGAGTTTTAGATGTTTAAATTAACAAGCAGGAGCAGGTTTGTGTCCTCTTGTTGCAACCTGCTTAAATGACCAAAGTAGTTGACTGGGGCAGTAGTTCATTCCGTTTTGCTTGTTACACTATATGCAGGAGTAGCCTTTCTTCACAGGCTGTCATTTTGCATTCTCATATGAAAATAAGCAATATGAGAAAAGTCAGTTAATAGAAATATATACAGACAGTCCCCCGCAGGTGCAAAACCGGGTGTTTCAAATACTCATATATTTGACTATTTCCACTTCACTGTGACTCTGGTCTCTTTCCCTTAATATTAACTTGAATTTGCTGAATTAATAACTTTTTTTTAGTGTAGCTTGCGAGTCCTGTTGACCGTCGTGTATCCTGCTCAATCTCTGAACACTGACAAGCACAAGTTGCTAAAATAAAAAAGCTATCAAAATTAAGTTGCAGGGTATCAGAGAGCCTCAAATCAACGTAAAATCACTTGATTCTAAAAATACTTCAACATCTGGAAGCCAGCGTCTTTCTGGATTAAGTAGTGTTCACAATGTATTTAAATGTGGAAGCAATAGAAACTCTGTATACATAGTCTTTTTGATCTTTGTTGTTTCTTGTCTTATCTGAAAATCCTAAATAGCTTCCTGCATTAGCAGCAATTTTCTTTGTTTTCCTATGGTAAACAAATGTGCAGCATTTTTTCAGCAATAAGTTGATTGACATGACAAGAATATATTCTGTGGCATCAGGAAAATGAATTTTATTGGCACATCCTTCAGTGAACTGTATGTCTCACATGACAAGGCTGATTTGATTGAAAATCATTTCCAGATCACTCCCAGTTCCACAAGTCTTAAGAACATGTCTGCACAGGTTGAGGTGGCTTTTAGAGTGTCTGAAAGAGGCCTCAGAAATGCAGCGCTGCATCCTGGGAGTTGCATGACACTGGTATGCTGAGACGTGAAACAAAAAGAGAAAGATGATCCAGTCCTTAGAGGTTTGGATTAGTACGACTCCTCTGCTCTCTGGTTTCCTTTTAAAAGATCAGCCCTGATAGGAGCTGCTCCTTTTTCCACCTGTGGGCCTGTCTGGATTAAAAGAATCAAACTGAGAAACAGTTCCCCAAGCCTGTTAAGTACAAGTCTGTTAGCAGGATGAGGGGAGGTACACATGTGCTCTGTTTTTTACTCCTTCCAAATCTATTTTTGTGTTGTTTTTGTATGCTACCTAAGAACAATCCTCGGGTTCTATTTTAGAGGTGCAGGAGCTCGTTAGAGCGACCGCAAGCCATTGCATAAGTGTGTGATGACCTCTCACTTCTAAATTAAATATAGATAAATGCTCAGCCAGCCTGTCTGTTTTCAAACATGGTTTATATTCTTATATATGCATCTTTTTACATGTGAAGAGATTTACAAGAGGGACTAGATGCATGAAAAGTATGTGCGTGGTCATGTAATCGTGTATATTTCAGCGGTGGATAAGTTGTCTACGTGTCCACTTCAAGGAGGTGGCTCAACTGCTAGTGGATTAGTCAGGAGGACAGGAAGGAGACAGATGACTTTTTCTAAATGTGTCTCACTGTGGGATACTGATGATACTTGCATTAACATCCATACAAACACAGACTTTGCTACAACAAACATCCAGCAGTTGGAAGTCTGTGTTTGGGTTGGCGTTTCTCTCTGTAACTCTGCATTGTACATTGTGTGGGTTGCTCAGCTGCACACTATTTCTTCTGGTTGAAAATGTGCTTCCAGGGGGTTTATGTTCTGTGTGTATGCTGGGGGATACGGTGCCTGGAGGCGACCTCCCCTGCATTCATGACTGTTTGCTTTGCAGACATTGCAAGAACACACCATCTGTGGCGAAATACCTGGAATGCTCTCCATGCTGGAGCAGCGGTGGAAAGGCAATCACTTCCACAGTGTTTCCAGGTCACCAAGCAGCAGCAGCAAAAAATGAACAGGCTGCAGTTCAGCTTTGTTCAGTCCTGCACAGCAGCTGTCGAAGTTCAGTGCCACTGTTCAGATAGTGTGTGGTGGTGATGATCGTAGGCTGTAGGTAAGACGAGCTTCACACGGCGATCTGCAGCGCCCTTGGCCTTCTCTCGCTCGTCCCCTGTAGTGGCATGTGCCGTCAGACCGCAGCATGTGACAGCCTCTCCTGTGTAATGTGAGAGGGACCAGAGTTGCAGTTGGGGTGCGACTGGATTCAGACGGGTCGTGTTTTGAGTCACACATGCAAAGAAAGTGGTCAGTTGCATTGTACAGTGACTGTTTTTGTGATTGGTGCAGCTCCATGTGTCCTCTGATGGCTTCAGAGAGGCAGTCTTGTAGGTCAGGGGTCAAAGCACAGTCAGAGCTGGTTTAAACAGACAGATAAACTTTACCTCTGTGGCATGCTTAAAACAAACTATGGGTATCACTTTAACTATGCATTAACCATAACCATGATATCTGAAAGGCAAGTATTGATATTGCATCAGTAATGCACATATCATATTATCATGAATAACTGTGTGTATTTTGAGTTAAATTCATTTGACACACAGTAAATAAATTTATAGAAGTATTGGACTGAAGTATTATTGTGTGAAGCATTATAGTGATAATATTGTTATTGTGAATTTTTTTGGCTATGATAATGATTAAAAAAATCCCTAAAAGAGACACTGAGTATTATGACATTCAGTTAATTATTTATTTCTTCGAGCAAATGAAAAAAATGGGGTTTTTTGTCGTATGCCATGGTAAACTGAAACTATTTAGGTTTTCTTTTTAATCTTTTAGTCAGAAACAGGAAGTTATATGAAGATGTCAACTTCAGCTTTAGGATGATATGATGAGCATGTTTGTCCCTATGCAAAAAAGTTGTTAATGAATGGAAAGAAAACATTTATAATCAAAATAATTAATTCATGTGGGGTAGTGCAGCCAAACTTTTGTAATTTAAATTGTTAAAAAAGCACATGGAGCAACACACTGCATCCCTACCAGCTGTGGTGTTGATGTTTTTAACCTCCAACTTCCCTTTAGAAGTCGAAAGATCTCTAAAGGGAAATAATCGTTCAATAGCTTCTTGTTACCATTTTCGAACAGGTACATCTCCACTGCTTTTTGATTGTAAATGAAGTTCCCTTTTCTTTAAATACCATAAGCTCTAAAATCTGCAAGCCTGTTTACACACACACACACACACACACACACACACACAAAGGCCAGGCTGAACTCCAATGAAAGCTTGTGAGGAAGAGATTTACCACCAACACTCCATTTGGCTGGACCCACACAGCCTCATTATCTGAATCAAAATGGAAGTGCTGCTCCCATTGTAGTCTAAGTGTTGTAGTAATGGCCGTGCCCTCGAAAAGGCGAGTTTTCATGAGGGAGGATCATCATGCTGGGATTTCTTTAAAGGGATTCCTTGAATGGACTTGTTGGCAGGCTACTTACAAACAGTTCATGGATGTTTTTTGTGAGTTTGTAACTCGTGTTTCTTCTGCACAGCTGCCCTACCTGCTGCTGAACTCTACAGGAACAGACCCAAAGACTCGCATGCACCCCGTGTTCTTTGGAGAAAGCATCGAGGTCAACCCCAAACCAGAGCAGGAAATCAAGTAAGGGGACATGTAAAGATGAAGCATTGTTTTCATTATGATGCTTTATTCTCTTCCTTTAGATTATTGTTCTCTTGTCAACACTGCCGCCTACTGATCAGTTTCAGATGAGTTTCTAAACGGTCACTTTCTCCTTTACAGATGTAACTCTGAGGTCAAGTATGACTCCGACAAGCACTACCGCGACCGGGTGTTTTGCACCCCTGTTCCTACGGCCACGTCCTTTAGCGAGACAGTGGTGGCAGTGCGAAACTGCACTTGGAGGAGCTACAAAACCCAAGTGTACCTGGAACCACGACAAAGGCCCATCAGTTACCAGAGCACCACCATTATCTACCCGAAACACGCCAAAAACACTTACCGCACCACGCTCAACTACAATGCCACAGGCTCCCGTCGTTGGTTTGTCTCCACAGTGCAACTGGAGTCAAGTGAGGATACTAGTCCCTGCATCATCTACACAGAGGACCTGTAGGGTCTGGACTGCATCATCCTGCACAGGAAATGGGCTACTTGGTGATCATCTTGGTTGTTGTTGTTTTTTTTCTTTTCTTTTCTTTTTTTGCATTTTGAGGACAAAGAACTCAAAAAGGCCCATACTGAGAGGGAATTACTTCAAGTGATACCTGGAGTCCCTGAAAACCCTCCTCTGTTCATCTTTACTAGCCATGGAAGAAACTCTGGGAACCCTTTAGTGACTTTTGACCCGAGTGTATTTAGATTTTCTACTGTTGCAGTCTTTAAAAAGGGCGCTGGTCTTCTGGCAGTTTAAAGCTGCACTTCAGTGGCTTATTTAATTCAAAAGCTGACAAGTGGCCTTCGCACTACTTTGGGTTTGTTTATAACCTCAGCGGAGGTAATGATCAGATTGTACATATCTGTGTATATAGGGAAAAATCAAGGATGACGTGTCGTGGATTTCAGCCGAGCCCTCGCAAAAACAGTCACACAATGTAAAGCTTTCTAAATATGGCGTTATTGCACTTGTTTTCTATATATCACAGTTCTCTCAGAGGATTTTGGCATGGTACGGGGGAATTTCAGGACTGCATATGAAAATTTGGACCAAAGAGAGTTTGAACAGTTTATCTCCCTCGAGTAACTCTGCACACTGAGACGGAGCGCTCGCTTTCATTTTATAGTTTTAATTAGCCAGCATTCAAGCAGCAGCTTATCTAGTTGATCAAGAGAGGTAAGACTGAAGTCTATCAATCAAAAGAGTGCTCACAACAACACCATTGAAGAGAATATCTGAGGGGATATTTAATTCACCTGAAAACTCTCTGTAGCATTATATTTAACTGTGTTGTATCACAGCAGCGGTTAATTTAATATGAAACCTTTGGTTAGCATAATGATGCCGTTTTGGTGATAGGTCCTTGTTTGCTCTCTAGGAGGTGCTGAAGGGCTGCAGAACAAGAAATAAACTAGCAATTTATTAAGAGTTTAATGCTTAAAAAGTGAATTAAAGTGCCTTATTAAGACTGTGTGGGTAAAGGACCACATCACCTGTAGTTACAATATAACTGAGAGCAGGACCTTCAACAGTGATTTGCTTTTTCTTTTTTTTTCCAGTTAATTTTTAACCTGCCAGAAAAGACAATCAGAGGGAAGTACGTAACACTTACCTGTCACAACTCTTGGTACAGGACAGGCTGTACAGTGGCACTCACCTGTCTGCTTCTCTGTGAAAGTTATAAAACAAACACAAAATCAAGAAGCATTTCCAACTTCACTCTGTGTGGTGATTTTAAATCTGTTTTAACTGTTTCTCATAATATCGCTAAAACTGTTACGTATTTGCTGGTAACGGCACTATGAAATCAGTTACCAAGACCGTGCATGACATAACTCATCTTTAAGGGATTTACTTCAAAGGTTAAGGAATATCTTAGCTAGTAAAGACATCTGTAATTTAAGCGATAACAATAATAATAATAATAAAAACAGCAAATTTGATGTAGCACCACAACTTGTAGCATTACTTCCGAAATGCCAGTTTTACATAGCAAGCTAAAGTAGAGCCCAGCCAATATTATCGGGTGATATTAGCTATTTGCTGATTTATCAGCATCGGCATTTATAACAGCCAATAATGAAAATGAAAAAGGTAAAGAAGAGATGGGAGAAACACCCTTCAACCAAGTGAGTGTTGATCTTGCATAGTTTGTCCACCAGCGGTCACTCTGCAACTTCTCTATTGGCAACACACGTGTTTGGAACGCCACAAACACAACAACCAGCTGATCCGAGAAGAGTCGGGCAGAGCATAAACAAGTAAATAATTAACTACACATAACAAATGTCAGAGAAATCACTTCATGTTTCATGTGTCTGAAAGAAAAAAATATCGGCCGGATTTTTAAACCACCAAATATCGAAAAATCCTATCAATTTTGCTCTGAGGTAAAGTGACATTTAATTTAAAAATAATGAGACCAGAACAGAGTACTGGTCCTGTCAGTGATGTAACAGTCAGACATTTAATAAAACCAGCCTCTATATGAAAACTAGCCTATTTAATGCAACCTTGTTAAGTTTCTGATGTGTAGACTTTAATTTAGAAGGAAAAGACTGGCACAACTAAGCGTCTCATGTTTTTTCATCAAACTCCTCTGTAATCACCGGCATTTAAAAAGCAAAGCAGTGAACCCACATCAGATTTCCCCGGGCTTTCATGATTTCTTTGTCTGTCTTATACATATGTAAATGTTTAGATTATTGAACATGGCAAATATTGAAACTTCAGACTTTACCTCAGATTTTCTTAGGTATCAATTTTAAGTCATTGCCAGTGTGTATTGTTGATTGTCAGTTGAGGTTTTGTTTTATTTCATAGTTTGAAATAGCCTCCAGGTTAAGTGTCGAATAGAAAGAAGGGAGGGCACGAAGCTGAGGCAGTGCATCAGTACTGTAAGATGGGTTTTTAGGGAAGGCAAGAGAAGAGACAAGCAGATCTGCTCTTTCAAAAGAAAAAAGGAATATAAAGCAGATGAGGAAATTGTTCAGGAGATGTATTTTTTTTTCCTACAAAACAATAAAGTTCCTTGAAAGATGTTAGAGTTTTGCTATGTGTTGATGGTCCGTGAAATGTCAGAGATGGTCTGTGAAATGTCAGAAAATGATGAGAGACAGTTGACCAGTGCTGAGTTTAATACCTTGGTGGTTTTATGTGAGATACTTTTGTTTTCTAACATTGATTTTGTTACTGTAAAATATTTTCCTGTTGTATATGTGGCATTGAGGCACTTCATAATTCTCTTTCTATTTTTGTACGCCAATCATTGTTCTTACTCCAATCAAAGAAAGTAATTTAAAAAGATGAATATCCTTATGGAATAAAAAAGCAATTCCCAAACCCTACTTCTGTTGTTTTGAGAACATTTGTTGCTCATCTGTGATCACAGGAAATTGTTGTTGTTTTTTTTTATTGCTTACCACAGGCTTAACTTCTCCTTACATACAGAGAAACAGGTGGCACGCTGAAGACCTTTGTATTTTAGAGACTATACTACATTAAAATAGAATTAAGGCCTATCCATTAAGCAGAATATAATGTTAAGGTTTTTTAAGGAGTTATCTTTGTGTTCCCTTTTATGTATGTAAACTCAGACTGTAAATTAAGGTGCCAATTGCCCTGTATGTATATGCTTGACAGGTTTTAAATATCAGACTGCAACAAAATTAACAGTTGCTCCTGCAGCCAGTGTTAGTGCAGGGTTTTGGATCGGTGCCTCAGGGTCTCCACAGCAGCCCACATCATTCGGTGCCTCATCTCTCTCCAGTGTTGGATAGGGCCTGATGGCAAGGCTGACGATGGTTTCGCATTTACGGAGGCCTCATCTGTTAAAGGTTATTTGGGGTTTTTTTAGAGGCCATCTAAATTTTTTATTTTTTATTTTTTTTGGTGTGTGTTGTCTATTTTTGGAGATAGTTTTAGAAATATCTGCTTTCTCTTGAATACAACTGAAATACGAAAGACTCGCGTTGTGGTGCTCAAAGCATCAAAATATACATCTGGAAACTGAGCAAAAATATCCTTGTTGTGTTAGTAGTTTCATGTAAGAACTATTCTCTCTTTTACTGAATTACACCTACAAACCTTATCACTGTGCAGGGGAAACAGTGACTAGAGGCTCATGCTAATGGGAACATGACTGGATGTAAACATTAATGGGGTCTTCCCTCATCTGAGCTGTAATGTTAGCTAGCTGCAGACTTCTTTTGGTTGGTGGATGCAGACAGCTGAAAGAAAATAGTTCAACAATGTCCCAAGAAAGGCAGAGTAAAAGTAAAACCACAAGCAAGTAAGTATACACTCACTTCATTAGTTACACCTTGCTAGTACTGGGATGGACCCCCTTTTGCCTTCAGAACTGCCTTAATTCTTTGCGGCACAGATTCAACAAGGTGCTGGAAACATTCCTCTGAGATTTTGGTTCATATAGACATGACAGCATCACACAGCTGCTGCGGATTTCTCGGCTGCACATCCATGATGCAAATCTCCCATTCCACCACATCCCAGAGGTGCTCTACTGGATTGAAATCTGGTGACTGGAGGCCATTTAAGTACAGTGAGCTGATTCTTATGATCAAGAAACCAGTTTGAGATGATTTGAGCTTTGTGACATGGCGCATTATCCTGCTGGAAGCAGCCATCAGAAGATGGGTACACTGTGGTCATAAAGGGATGGACACAGTAAGGTAGGCTGTGGAGTTAAAACAGTGTACAATTGGTACTAAGAAGCCTGAAGGGTGCCAAGAAAATATCCCCCACACCATTACACCACCACCACCAATCTGAACCAATGATCAGAGGCAGGATGGATCCATGCTTTCATGTTGTTTATGTCAAATTCTGACCCTACCATCTGAATGTCACAGCAGAAATCGAGAGTCATCAAACCAGGAAATGTTTTCCAATCTTCTATTGTCAAATTTTGGTGAGCCCGTATGAACTGTAGCCTCAGTCTCCTGTTCTTAGTTGACAGGAGTGGCATCCGGTGTGGTCTTCTGCTGCTGTAGCCCATCTGCTTCAAGGTTCAATGTGTTGTGCGTTCAGAGATGCTCTTCTGCATACCTTGGTTGTAACGAGTGGTTATTTGAGTTACTGTTGTCTTCCTATCAGCTCTAAACAGTCTGGCCATTCTCCTCTGACCTCTGGCATCAACAAGGTATTTTCACCCAGAGAACTGCTGCTCACTGGATATTTTCTCTTTTTCAGACCATTCTCTGTAAACCCTAATAATTACACGATAGATTGAATTAGAATTGGACTACTACTGATGCTTACTGAATTTTTCCTACATCTTTTCATATGATCATAAAGTAAATTTACCTGTAAAATATGGAGGACCAGGTGAGTCACGCGCATCGAACTAAAGCCTTTCGTGATTTAATAATGAATTGTGCAATAAAATATGCATTAGTAAATTCATTTACAAATTAATTCGTTTTTTTATTTAGACATTAATAAAGTTATTATTTGATAATTTAGTGGCCAATAAAAAGAGTAATTATAAATATTTCTAAGTGAACTATTAATCAATAAATAAATACTTCAAATGGAAAATGGATTTACAGGAAAAAAGCATTAAACTCTCAATAAAAACATTTAAAAAAAAAAAAACATTTTCAAATTCAGAATTAAAAATAGATTTTCAAAATCTTTTTAAAAATGCAATTTAAAAAGAGAAATAAGTAAAATCTCTCCTGGTCCTCCATAGTGAAAATCACACAGCACATAGCATTCTTTAGCATTTAGCTACTGAAAAGGGCTTTGTTTAATTTTGTAAATAAAGAAAGCAAACTTGCAATCCTGCAGTCACCAGAGTATGTGAAGAGAAACATGCAGCTTCACCTTGTAACTGCAAAATTAATGTAGGTCGAGCTGTATTTTAAATGACTTTGTTCAATTATCGCATGTAGTAAAAGTATTTCTTCCATAACTCTAACACATTTAACACGCAGCTTAAAAATTTGCTTGTACTGCCCCCTGCTGGAACTCGGCTGTCATTATTTTTGGCCCATTAACAAGAGAGAAGAAATGAAATGGCAGACACCAAATACAAGCCAGTACCAATAAATAATGTGACTCTGAGACCATGAATGGCAATAAGCTTTTTATTTAAACATTAAGGCAGTGTCTTTTGTTTTCTCATTTTTACACTGCTATCCACAAAGCTTGCTGGTGGGCATGTAGAATTTAACCATGTGAATATTTCTTCTTTTTTTTGTAATACCAACCTTGAAGCAAGCCACATAAATATTTACATCTCTTCAGTTGTATATACAATCCTTGCTATTATACAGTGGGTTATAATAAAAAAAAAAATATGCACAAAATGGTTGAACAATGAATTGTTTGTCATTCCCCCACCCCTCCCACCCACCCACCATTGGACAGTCCAGGGAACACATCGGCAATCAGCTTTGTCCTTTAGGTTTGAATGATTAATCCGATTTCAAATGAAACAGGTGTGCACTGAACAAACTGAGAACAAAAAAAAAAAAAGATGCACGTTAAAATTCATTTTAGTATAATTTTAAAAAAAACCCCAACATATCAAGTCAGGGAACAGCTGGATATGGCTTAGTCTGTTTAGCGTCACATTCTTAAATTTCATCAGTGGACAAGTGATATACACACAGAGACCAATGTACAAGGCCTGGCTGTAGTTTTGCGTTGCCTGATGAAATAAACCATCCATCAGTCTTGATTTTTTTTTTTTTTTAAAAAAAAAAAAAAAAGAAAGAAAGACAAAAAAG
>VUQI01062703.1:26024-39303 GCA_015106735.1 Paratilapia polleni | reverse complement strand
TGCATCAAGGATACTTCGGCATGCAGACTAGGGGAGCCAGGAATCGAACCACTGACCTTCCGATTAGTAGACGACTCGCTCTACCTCCTGAGCCACAGCCGCCCACAAAGGCATGTCCACATGTAGCAAACACTAATCATCTTTTTACTCTGAACAAAAGCAATCTAAGATAACCAAATCCAAAACTTTTTTTTTGTACAGAATTACACTTTTTTTTAATTCTGAATTTTTTCTGCAGCTTTGAGCAATTCCCATCAATTGTTTGTCAAAGGAATTGTTTGAGACCTCTAATGGCAATATCCTTTTTTTTTTTATAGTTACCTGGCATTTTTTAAATTCTTCTCTGAGTTTTAATAAGGTAAAATGGTCAGGTTGGTCTCCCTTCCCCTTTGAACAGTCTTTATCAGTTTGAGGTGAGTGACTGACAGCTGTCAGTCTCTCCTGCCAATCTTGCAGCCGCTGCCTGAAAGAAAGACTTGGAGAGTGGCCAGAGATATCTGCAAGCAGAGCAGCAGCTTCCTCTGCCAACAGACGGTACTGTGACATTTCCTCTTGCTTTGCGTTCTTATCTGGTTCAGATACCCTGGTCTGACAGGATGCTCTGATGCTATTTCCCTCTCCAACTCTCTGCCCAGTCTTTTCACTTTCTGTTTCCACCTCTCTCTTCTTCCCTTTCAGCAGCTCTCTCAGTGTCTGTACTTCATACTCCAGCTCCCCTAGTCGAGCATGGCTGGGGTGCCAGGTTGTAGTAGGGCATGATTTAACCTCTGTTTGAGTAGATGTTTCTCCTGGATGGTTGCGAATGTGACGAACCTTGGATGCAAATTGCAGGACACTCAGAGTCTCAGCTACAAAGTGGTGGGAGGGGCTTACACATGCCACCATCAGTGTGTGGGCGGTGCCTCCTAATGAGTCACGAAGGAGTCGAGTGATCTTGGCATCACGGTATGGTATATGTGCACTGCTGGAGTTGTCACTGTGCGGATTTCGACCGTGGTCAGAGAGCGCACGGACAACGTTGCCCAGTGCAAGCAGCCCTGTGTTGATATGAGCAGACTCTTTGGTGTTCCCAGTTTTTCCAGCACGTTCCGAGCCTGCTAGGTCAACCAGACAGAGTTTAGTGGACCGGACAGACTTTAAGGAGGACTTTGAGGATGTAGGATGTAGGATGACCTGAAGGGTGAGGATAGTATGAGAGCGACTGGAGTGTTCGTTCATTCCTGTGGTGCTGGTGTGGCGCAAGGCATTTCCCATCTCTAGATAACTGAGCAGCTCCTCTGCTGAGGTGACAAGAACCTCTTTGACTCCCACCACCACTGAAAGTACACACAAAGTGCCTTTTTAATCAAAGAATCAACAATACTGCTTTCCCCAGTAGGCAGACATTCATTGCACAACGTAATGCCTAATCTCACTGCATCACTTCTCTTTCACTCATTAAATGGACTGAAAAAATTTTTAAACATTAACACCAGTTTACTAAACATAGGAGGACCACACAGCCTGTGACTCTAAATGATTATACAGTATATAATGTCTTTTGCCACACTTGTGATTTGACCAGGGGTATCTCTTGAACTTACGAGCCAGAGAGACACAAATGTTGAACAACATGAGAACATTCTCCCAATAGGACAATATTGAGGTGGATGGTGGAAAGCATAGGATGCAGTGTGTCAGGTATTCTGTCATATCTTAAAGTGTATGTTTTCTGCATTTTTATTTGCACTCAAAATGCAAAAATAAATGTGAAGTAAAGGTAGAAAGAGACTTTGATTACCCGTGTTTCCCTTCTTATCTTCTCTGATATGAAGCTCTTTGTGGATGGTCTGCAGCTCCAACAGGTCTCGTAGGTCCTCCCTGTACAGCTCCATATATGAGACCTTCACTGTGACATCCACACCATCACTTTTCTTCTTCTCTGCCAGCAATAAGAACACATCCTGGGCCACACGCTCAATAATTCCTCCCTCGTCATCTATGACAGGTTTTGTTAAAAAGAGACACGCAGTTATGAAGTTACAGAGGTCAGAGTGTGAGGAATACCAATGGGACAACAAATGACTAGTCAGCGTTAAAAACCACAAAGCAAAACTCTGAAAACTGCTCTCAAACTCAACTGAATGTATAAGCCTACAGATGTCAACTTTTAGTAAACTGGCTTTAATCATAGGTTTTTTCCCCACAAAATAAGCAATGCCCTGAACCCCACAGATAATCCCTGCAGCTTCCATGTTTCCTACACTCCCTCTTTTCCGGATCTTAAACTAATTGTTTTGGGCTACAAACTGCAACTCACCTTGGTTCCCCCCTCCCAGTGTGTATGTCTTGCCTGACCCTGTCTGTCCGTAACAAAAAACGGTTGCATTGTAGCCTTCGACCAGGGACTCCACCAGGCGATGGACGCAGGACTCGTATACTTCATCCTGGCTGGCTGACGGTCCAAACGCGTGGTCAAAGGAGAAGAGTCGGTCCTCGCCCAGCATCACCTGTGCGGTCCCCGGCACTACTCGCACACACACCTTGTGGTGGTGGAGGACTTCTCTGGGTAGCAGGGGCCGGATACGGACCGCCACCCGCACACACACCTCGCTCATGACGGTGAAGTATTGACCTCCTGATGTCTTTCTATGAGCTCTTTAACTTGTTTATTACGATATTAACACGAATCAATAAACAAAACAAAAATTCACGATAACAAACCGTCAGTTATTCTCTGTCTGTGTTTTTCGGGCCATCACTTGTCGCCTTGCTGTTAAACTTCGTTCCATCTCGTTTGCTGTAGCTCCTCGGTTGCCCGGGAAACCGCCGCCGCGGCAACGCAGCAGTTAAGAAGCCGGAAGTCACATATAATTTTCAGTTTCGCAACAGGGAGGCTAAGATGGGGTTTTTTGTATATATATATATATATATTTTTTTAATCATGCGTCACAACTGCTAATAAATCTGTATAAAGCTCTGATTAAAAAAAAAAGTTAACAAGCCGGAAGAAGCAGAAGGGACGTTCAAGAGTATTCATGGAAAGCGGACCGACCGGTGCTGTGAAGGCAACAGCGCCATCAGGAGTCTGATATTTACTTTATTTACAGATTTATTAAGTCTTTTTAAGACAAGATTATTCATATTCATCATACAGTGAAGACGCACAAAACCAACCATACCAGGGAACCAACAGGAGAGCATTATAAAACAATAACTATTAAGATATAATTAACCTTTTGCTAAAATGATGACAACTTTATTATTATTTATTTATTTCATTTTTAAAAAATATTCTTATTTGTCTAATAATAATCTATTCATTTAATAATCAACATTTGTGGGATCCATCAGTTTTCTTTTTCTACTTCACAGAAGTACACAGTTTTTATTTACACAAACGTTTCCTTCGGGGAATTGGATTTTGTTGCACTTAATCTTGGCTGCTTCGGCCTCAAGGTTCAGCTTAATGGTAAAAACTAGCTAAAAACCAAATTCTTCAGGATAAATCAGGTCTAGTAGAACAATCCACTAATGGAAATGCACGGAAAAGGGATTGGTTTACATGTGAAGTACTGATTTTTGTTAACATATACTACAATTATTGTTGGTTCTTCAAATATGTATTTGTAAATAATCCTAATTGTTTTTATCTCTGAATTACGGATATGTTTTTGGCTCATACAGATACAAAATCCTATGTAACTCCAGCTGTACCTCAATAGGCATAAAATATGTATTTTGTACCTTGTATGTCCTGGTACATTACTGCACCAGGACATACAGGTGTTTTTTTGTTTTTCTTTTCTTTTTGTTTGCTGTGGTCTGCTGAGGGGAGCAGCATCAGAGCTGGTGACACCAACAGACTGAATAAACTGATCAGGAAGGCAGTGGTGGCGAGGAGGTCACTGAGCAAACCGTTATCCATTACGGATAATCCTGACCACCCTCTGCACCACTTACTGGACAGGCAGCGGAGGACCTTCTCTAACAAACTGACTCAGCTCTGCTGGCACAAGGACAGATACAGAAGATCTTTTATACCTTTTTTATACATGCTATCACTCTCTAGAATACAATATATCTGTCTGACAGAGAGGCATCTGCTAGATCATATTATTTCATCATCATTTCAACTGTTGTAACAAAAGAATTACATAAATATGGGATATTTATCTTTTTTTAAATCTTAGTTTAAACCTCTCAATATTCAGTTTCACAAATACCTCTGCTACTTCATTACCCAATCTCCATAAATCTCTCTCCTGAGAAAAGGTTCCATCTTGTATGATATTTCTGATATATTCAGTGCAGACTGTCACTTCTTCTCTTTTTTTCTGTTCCCATTTCAGAGAGGAGCAGAAAGCAAGATGCCTTCATATAATTTGAGTCAAATATTTTCCTGAAAAGAAAAATGACCACAGCTACTTTTAGCTACCAAAAAATAAATAAATAAATAAATAAATAAAATAAAATATATATATCTCCTTCTTAACATTGAGCTTATCCATTTGCGCTTACAATGAACGCTTGCACTGGAATGTGTAATACTGAATGTACTACTTTATAAATTGTTCTCATGATAAAATTGAAGAAATTCTTTAGGGGCTGCCCTACAGAAATCCTGCTTTAAGGTACTGAGTAGATGATGTGGAAATATAATCAATCCATTGCAACACTCCTGTAAAAAAAAAGACATAGTATCCAAACAAAATATTTTATTGTTGCTGCTGTTTGATGAATATCATTCATTGTTAGCCATTATATGCTTACATAGCATATGTAGATTGGCATATGATCACTTGCTCTACAGCAAGAGGTTTGTTAAAAAATATGACCAACAGTAAACATTTTAATTGACTAAAAATGAACAGCAGAGCCCATTCAGACAAACAAGCTGCATTAACACGTCACAGCTGTTTCCATTACAGCTAAAGAGAAGTCTGTTTGTATGTATACCTGGCACAGAGATGTGCTTGGCTTTAGCCCAGCGAAAGGCAAACTGAGAAGTGCAGCCTCCTGTATGTACCGCTGCCAGCCAGCCAGCTCATCAATAGTAAATACAGCGTGTGTGGTGTATGGGAATGTGGGCCATCTCTTTGTGGTGCTGCTTGGCATAAGGCCACAGGTAAAAGTCGATGATAACAGAGTTCACACTGCAGGTCTGTCCATCTCTCTCCTGCACCAGGTTGCAGAGACGGTCTTTGATCAGCTCCACGCACCAAATGGAACAACCTCGGATCTCAACTTCTCTCCGGTCTCCTGAAGGCAGAAGCTCACCTGGAAGTGATTATATGTCATGATTTAAAATATATTATCTTTAGTGAGAGGGACACATGCATATGCACACACTTCTGCCTCACCATTCTTCAACGCCTGCATCAGTGTATCAGAGTATCGCTGTGCCCCTAAGTAGACAAGCGCCTGAGGAACCCTGTAGTCAGCAAACATAGTAAGCCAGTCCATGTTAATGATGTCTCCCTGCCCTCTGGCCTCCATGATGCCCCAGAAATCTGCCACCAGGATCTGGGCTCGCTTGTAGAATGAGATCCTTTTCCCCTTAAACAATCAGGAAGGTAACAAAATATTAACAGTTTATTTGTCCTTAAGCCACTACTATTTATAATTTGGCAGGTGTTCTTACACAAACATCTTGTTAAAGGAACAAAATATGTGCAAAGGTTATAATTTACTCCTCTCATTATAAAATATAATGAGAGCATTAGAAAGTTGCCGCACTGTGTTTGGCCAGGAGGTGGAACTCTCACATCACAATTTATTTTAAATTCTCTAAATGCATACATTTACCTCTAATCACTTCCTATATGTGCTTAATATGTTATATGCATTGTGTATGATGTATAAAATATTATATTGGTTATATTATTAGGCTATAAATTCAAAGTATCTGTACAGTTGTGCGTTTATTGTGCTTTGTAATAAAAAAGAAATTACAATTTAATGATTGCTCACTGTGACCTATTCAACCATAAATTATTATTTTAGTATCTAAAATCTAGTAAACAATTAAGTCATCCCATCTCTTTCCTGTACCAACTAGACATTTGTGAGAACCTGAACAAGTGCAGTAAATACAGAGCATGTTTGAAAGGATTTTTTTCTTTTTTCTTTTTTTTTGTACATTCCCAATTTGGAAATGTTCCCAGTTTGTACAATGCACCCGCTAAACTCTAACCTCATATGTAGCTTCATCCCTGTAGGAGGGAATCTTCTCCACAATGAGCTCCACCATCTTACGGGCGTCGTTTCCGGCTTGGCTGATAAAACTGCGGAAGCTTCCACCATGTTCCAGCAGCACACGGCCGCCTTCAGTCAGCACCTTGTTAAAAAGATTCAGCATGTGGCTTGTTTAAATTTAACAGCGATGATAAACAGGCGGAAAGAGCCACACTTTACATTTGTATTCAAAAACAGAGCTCAGCAGATGCAATAATGTAACACTAACCGACTGAACAATTATTTGAACCATAATATCAGTTTTCTTGTTTAATATGAAAATACAATTTGATGTTTCACACAAAGAAAGGCAGAATCACATGAACACAGGTGCCATATATGAACACAACAGGACATGGGACATGTTTTAAGAAGAAAGCAGAAATGCAAAGTAAAATCTTAAGATCAAATTGTGATATTAAAACAGCATTGCTGAAAGTGATGTGTAGATTAATAGAATAATTAGTTTAATATCATGATAATGTCAGAACCTGATGTCGCTCCCGAAGCATCGGCATGGGTGTTTCATTGTCTGACCGAAGGACACGTCCCAACTCCTCCATACTCATCTGAGAGAAGTACTTTGGATCAGTAATGGGTATACCTGTGGAGCGCGGAGAAGAGAAGGTGCTAGGTGGATTAATCTTAAGACAGGAGCTACTCTCAGTGTGCAACAATAAGAATATAACTTCACAGTGGCCATTTTTCACAATAGGTTCAAAAGACATAATTTGATCTGATCTCACGCTGTCAACCCCCCCTGAGATTCACTCTGGAGCAAAACTACCTGTGCCGTTCTGAGAAAATCTCTTGTAATTATAAAGGCCACAGCGACCACACACTGAGAGCTATTCCATATGAGACATAATTGATTCATATCCGGAGTCATTCATGCTAATTATAAATGATGCACCGGCACATGCAGAGCTACAAGCAATTTCCCAGCAGTCGTAGTTCAAATAAAGGGCACAAACACGATAATTGGTAATAACAAAACCACGCAGAATAGAGGGACAATCAAAATATACATTTTTTCCCCTCCAGAGACTAAGCTAAAAACCACATAACAGATCATAAAAAAGGTAATGGTATCATGAAGTAAAGGTAAGAGCACAGTCTTAATTTTACTGCAAACAAACACAGCGGCATACAGTTTATAAATCTGACATTTCCATCCCTTATGTTTATACTCATAAGGGATTGTTACATTGTTTCTATCTATAATGCTATCTATAATGCTGTAGCTGTGTTTACCTTACAACAGACAGTGCTGTGATTGGTGCAGTATAAGTGCTACATTAGTCTATACAGTAACTACGTTGCTCTCACCTTCTTCCATGGCTCTGGTGATGGCAGCACAAAGGGTCATGTAGCCTGTGTACGTGGTCCCTTTATAGGTCACCTCACACTGTTGGGTTTCTTTCTCTGGCCAAAACGAAAAGTTCATGGTGTCTACCACGAACACCCAGTTCAACGCCTGCAGTGGTAAAATGCACAAGTTATTAAGACAAAAGGCAAAAAAGGCCATAAAAGTTAATATACTGTAATACACACTGGCCAAAAGGGACATGTTTTCTCCACTTTGATCTCTGTGTGTGAAAACTGAATACTGCAGGGATCGCCAAAGTTGATCAAGTACTGAGAGTTTCTCAAACCTTTTATAAAATGAGTCTTTTAACCAGTTTTTTACAAACACTTGTGGAAAATACCATCAAATACCACAGCAACTATTTTGATTAATTCTGGATGTCAGTAGAATTTAAAAAAAAAACACTCATCAGAGCCACAGATATAGTAATACAGCCTAAAACCTAAATATATTATCTTTATAGGAATATAAAACAGAGTAAAACAGCATATTCTCACACACTTGATGAGCTGCAACCATCAAATAACCTTCTACTTGATAGAATACAAGAATCCTTTTTAATTTCATAAGCCCCAAAAATCACTGATAAGCTATCCAAAATGTATCTACGTCAGGGGTGTCAAACTTGCAGCCTGCGTGCCAGAACCGGCCGGCCACAGGGTCCCATCTGGCCCACTGGATGGCTTTAGAAAATGTGGAAATTTCAAAGAATGAAAGAAGAATGAAGTTTGGACCTTTAACTGTATTTTCATGAGTTTTACAGTTTTCTTACTGACAAAGACAAAATCCGTGGCATGTCATGTGCCAAAGTAAGAAAGTAGGAAGGAAATTTTGTTGTTCTTTTTAATGTTAGTCAATTTAATAACAGAAAATTTTCTTCTTTTCTTGCCACTTACAGTAGAATTTTCTTCTTTTTTTTTTACACAGTAAAAATAGGAGTTTTTGGAGACTTCACGGATAGATTCTGTTTTGTTTGTTTTTTTTAATTACAGGATAAAGTCCTTTATTTATTTCAGTCTAAACCCAATGAGCTGTGCTGACGGTTTTTTTTTGGTTTAGTACAGCAGCATTTCTTCAGAATGTGGAAAAACTGAGACTAAAATTGCACTTTATTTTTCTTAAGACATCTCAGGGATTAAATGTGTAGTTAATCTTCTTTACACTGATATTAGGGGGACACTTTGGAGGTGCTTTGTTTTTTCTAGGTTATTAGGCAATAGCTTTACTGTTCCAGCCCACTTCAGATGAAACTGTGTGATGAATATGTGGCCCATGATGTAAAATGAGCTGGTCTACGTTATTAACAGGGATGGTGGTATTCATGCATCCTTCTTGGATTTTTGCAACCCTGCTGTCCATGTCACCCTGCTCCTGATTAATTAGTGCAGTACTTATGAAGCCTTCTTTTCCATTGAACAGAAATCTAGTAGCACTTGGTTCACTACTTATGTATACTATGAAAAATATTTTGGCAGTCTGGGTGCTGGCACACTCCCCTGGTCAGATGTGGGTGCTGGGGCCAATGGATTTGCCTTCTTCCAGCCACTGGCTGTCAGATCCTCACTGTGACGGAGACCGTAGAGCATCTCAGCCACCTTCTGAACACCTTCATCCTCCACAAACACATCCTGACTCCGCTCTGCTATAAATTGGCCAGACTCTCGTGGTAACAGAGGTTTCTCCATGATGGAGGCTGTATGGAGCAGAAATTAAGACAACAAGTGGGAAAACAAGCATGCATATCTATGAATACATTCCTCAGCAAAGATTAGATAACTCTAAGGAAGTAAGTGTGGAAATAACTATGTCTACTAGCACTTACAAAATCTTCAGTATTTGCAAAATAAGCCTATAGTAGAGTAGTTGTAAGCTACCTCTAAAGTTAGACAAACTTTAGAGGTAGCTTAAATAAATAAATAAATAAAATGCATGGATGGGTAAATCCTTTTCATACTGAAGTGCCATTTTCAAAACAATACCCCTACTTTATTATATAATCAGGCATACAATAACAAAACTAAATGGAGGTAGATGTAACAAGAAAAGACATCTTCTTTTATAGAAAACCTTGAGTCATCTTCCACAATGATGAAGCGCTCTGGGGAAAACTTAAAAAAAAAAACATGTATGTTTTGAAGGTTCAGGTACTCATCTTGTGTAAGCGCTTCAAACATAAAAGCCACACATACAGGAGCATGTCTGACCAACGTCATTCCTCTTCCATTCCCCTAAAAGAAGACAATTACATCCTTCCTGTAGTTCTCAAGTATCTGATGTCTGTTCGTTAATGTTCCCAATGACGCACAACTACGGCTGCCTACTGAACAAACCCCATTTTCTATTGCCCTTCTCTGGGAACATGATTTGCCTCTCACTCACATGTTTTAATTGTTTCGTGTTTTGGAAACAGCTGTATTTGTCTATGTATGTAAGCCACTTCACGTCATTACGTTTATTTGAAAAATCTGGAGGAGCAAAGTGCAACTACCGGAGCACTCACGTGGCCCCTTGAGTTTTACTACTAATAAGGACACTGCTGAGCGTTTACGGCCAACGCCATTTGATAAGAAAAATCCGTGTTTTCATACAAACGAGGTGGACAGCAGTACTTTTTTTTTCTTTATTTCTTTATTCCTCTGCAAACTACTACTACTTACCGACGAGTACACGATAGAAGCTCCCGCTGTGCTGTTCCCACTACCTGTTTTTCAGTTATCTACCAATCAGAGCCTCGCTTGTGGACTCAGCTGGTTGATGAACCAATCATAAGAAGCCAAGAGAGGAAACAGCAAAGCAAGCTCCGCTACGTATTAATTGCGTGAGCAAAAATATATATTATTTACGTCCTGGTAGAATGTATAAATATATTTTCTAAGCTGCTCTAAATCTTATAATTTTCGGGGTTTTTGGTCAACAAATGCATTTAATAACACGCATTAAAGCGCTACACCTACCAGGTGAGCCAACAAGAAACTTTTCCATTTAAAAAAGAAAAGTAGATCTTTTTCGCAGCAGCAGTGAAATAGGAAACACCGTGTTACTAATCACATTTGTTCTTCTCTGTACCAAAACAGAGAAGAACCATCAATAATGTAAAGTGTGTACATGGCATAAGCAAAAACATTTTAATAACCAAATAATTTGAGTAATTTTGCTGCCAAAATGCCAGACATTTACTTCTAGTCTTTAATATATTTCTTTTTCTCTACCTCACAGGAAAGGAAATGAATAAGAACTGCCAGATGTCTCTTGAGCTTTTAAAGAGGCTCAACATTGTCACTATTTCACATTTTACAGAACTGAATCACTACAGTACATAAAATGCAGGTTAACTGAATGAAAATAATATTAAATTTTGCCTTCATATACAGTCGTGGGGGAAAAAAGTACACCCTCTTTCAGTTCTAAGGTTTTATGCATCAGGACATAAAAAAAAATCATCTGGTCCTTACCAGGTCTTAAAATTAAGTAAATAAGTAAATACAAACTCAGAGGAATAACAACGCATGACATATTACTGTGTCATTATTTATTTAACAAGAACTAATCCAAACTGCAGAAGCAGTCCTGTGAAAAACTAAGTACACCCTCACTCCTTCCATAGGAACTAAGAGGGTAAGCCAGGTGCAGCTAATCAAATGCACTTGATTAATTGATCGTCAGCAAGTGTGAGCACCTCTACAAAAGCTGAAGTTTGGGCAGTTTGCTGGTCTGGGGGCATGCAAGTGTGTGTTAACACAATGTCAAGGAGGAAAGACAGCAGAAATTATCTTAAAGTAGCAACTGTTGCTGCCTGTCTATCTGGGAAGGGTTATAATGCCATTTCAAACAATTTGAAGTCCATCATTCTGCAGTGAGAAAGATTATTCACAAGTGGAAAACATTCAAGACAGCTGCCAATCTTCCCAGGATTGGACGTCCCAGCAGATTTAACCCAAGGTCAGACTTGCACAGCTACATCTCAGACTCTACAGGCCTCAGTTTGCATGTTAAATGTTAAAGTTCATGTATAATTAGTAATAGACTGACCAAGTATGACTTGTTTGGAAATGTTGCCACAAGAAAGTCTATTCTGTGGCAGCACAGTTTAGGCTTGCAAAGTTGCAAGCTGATTAAATCACAAGACTTCTGGAACAATGTCCTTTGAACAGATGAGACCAAAGTGGAGAGGTTTGACTATAATGCACAGCACCACATTTGGGAAAACCAAACGCAGCATATCAACACAAACACCTCACACCAACTGTCAAGCATGGTGCTGGAGGGGTGATGATTTGGGCTTGTTTTGCAGCCACAAGACCTGGGCACCTTGCAGTCATTGAGTCGACCACAAACTCCTCTGTATACTAAAGTACTTTAGAGGCAAATGTGAGGCCATCCGTCGGACAGCTAAAGCTTGACAGACGGCCTCACATTGGGTCACACAGCAGGACAACAATCCCAAGCACAGCAGCAAATCTACAACAGAATGGCTGAAAAAGACAAGAATCAAGGTGTTCTAATGGCCCAAAGTCCAGACCTCAACCTGACTGAAATGCTGTGCGGGACCTTAGGAGAGCTATGCAGAAAAGAATGCCCACAAACCTCAATAAACTGTAGCAACATAGTAAAGAAGAGTGTATCAAAGTTCCTCCACAACAATGTGAGAGAAGTCAAATAGAAAATGATTACTGCAAGCTGTTGAGTCATGGGGTGTACTTAGTTTTGCACAGTGCTTCTGGATTTTGGCTTCATCTTTGTTAAATTATGACACAGTGTAATATGTACTGTTCATCTGAGGTTGCATTTAAATACTTTAAGACCCTGGTAAGGACTAGATGATTTTAATCTTTTTTTTTTCTTTTTATATACTGATGCATAAAACCTTACAAATGAAAGACTACTTTTTTAGATAACTGTGTTCAAAATCACAGCTGCTGCCCAATCACATCATTCTTAGCCAAAATGCAATAACTTAATAGAAATCTGATCCAGCTGCAAAAACAAAAGTTCACACAGCACACTCATTAAAGATTCAGTAAAAAGTGGCATCATCTTTATTCATCTTATAATTTGAAAATGGGAAGTCTACAGCATGGTGAGCAAACAAGTGTAGATAACAGGAAATTGCAGGGACAAAATGGTTCAATATCTTTTGTCAAATCTCTAATAAAATGCCTTAAATTTCTAGCTACATTTTGTCATTTGTGAGGAATAAATCAAATGCTTCACTTTTGTTTCATCACACAACTATCGTATTCACACAAATTAGATTGTGTCTGGTGTGTACACAAATCCCAACATAAACATCCCAAAATCCAATCTGAAAGGGTTAAATTCCCCACAGCTCTTGAAAAGGAAAAAAGAAATAAGCTTACATTCGGCATGCTGCACAGAGTGGTAATGTGGGACAACTGGGTGTGAAGGAACTGATATAGACAACAGAAAGCACACCAGCCCACACACTGACACGTGCTCACATGTACGCACACAGATTTACACCGAGTCACAAACATACACACAAGTCGTAAAAAACAAAACCCATCCAAAAAAATAAAGGTTATGTTTATTTCTGTGAGAAGTCGGAAGGATAATTTGTTATCAGTGTTAGAAAAAAGCAAACGTGTATCTGATAAACTAATGGACTACACTCTTAAAAATGCAGAACATCTACATTTTCTCTTATGCACAGGAATGTTGGACATTTATTTCATT
>VUQI01062703.1:0-16100 GCA_015106735.1 Paratilapia polleni | reverse complement strand
AGATGACTTAAAAAAAAAAAAAAAAAAAAAAAAAAAAAACAAGTTAGCTTGCGCAGCAGGTGACCTTACGAACTCAGCACTGTGCCCATAAATTTAAATTAACAAGAGCATCAGTGTTGCCACAACAGCAGTGTGACAATAAATTATCATTATGGAGAAACAAATGGACATGAAACTGGGCCTTTGTGCCTAGGGCCAGTTTAGCTTAGACAATTACATAATGTTCATGTGAGGGGAAAAAAGATAAAACCAACCCCAAATGGTTTGTCAGAGGATCTCATGAACAGAAGGGTTATAATTATGGCTTCAGTCAACCACTCCCTTGTTTACCAAAGCTAAATACCAAATAAACGGTAGACCATTATTACTCTAAATGTAAAAACAACTGCTGTCCCATAGAAGAGGCTAGTTAGGTTTCAGAGGCCAGTGGAGAGAAAAAAAAACTGAATAGATGTACTCACGTCTGTACGCAGGGCTTTGATGTTTTTGCCACCCTTCCCAATTACAGCTCCTGCATTCTAAAAAACAAAGAACAGACAAGAGAAGTAAAGATGAATTATGATACTGCAATTAACAGACAAATTGTAAGATAATATTACAATTAAATGTGAGGAAAAGCACTGCATGAATACCTATATTAAAGTGCAGAAATTAATTACTCAAAAGGCATAAATGTAACGAGGAGAACAAAAAGAAAACAAACAAAAAATGGAGGGAATACAAGAAATTGTCCGTCTTACTGAAAGGGGTGCCCAAAAGAACGAGACAAAAATATAAATAATCACATAAGGGTTCAACATGAAACGTGAAATAAAAGGGGAGCTGATTTACTTTGCTCTGCAGGAGGATGCGAAGCTCAACCATCTCATCTGAGTTCCTGGAGCGCTTGAATGATTTCTGCTCATCTGCATCCTCAGCGGGGCGCTTACCTGGCAAAAGGAGATAAAAACACAGCATGAAAACGCTGCGCACGCACACACAACCTTCAACGAGATAAAATTAAATATTCAGACCAAAGAAAAAAAGTGATTTTAAACTGTTCTCGTATTGTAAGCTACACATATACAAATAACTCTGCAAATCTAAGAAAGCCAAAGGACTTAATACATATTAACATAATTTTAAGCACTGACCAGTGAATATTTAGGTCCCTTACTACTGCACACTTAAAAAAAAAAAAAAAAAAAAAAAAAAAAAAAAAAAAAAAAAAAAATAAAAACAACCAAAATTATTCCAGATGACCTCAAAGAGACACAGATATCATTAAAAGATACTAAGATCTTATGTAGAAACACAAAATGTCTATAAAGAGACACACAAGAAATGCAAAGTTCTTACAGAGAGATTTTAAACAACCACAAACAGATGCAGAGTAGCTCCAAGGAGACATGTCTTAAAAATGAGCACAAAGAAACTTGAAATAACCAAAGAGATCAAAAATGCCTTTTCATATCAGAGAAGTCTACAAGTATTTCAATAATGTCACATCAAAAAATATTTTTACAGTAATATACAGGATCAATTTGGCAATGTGTGTGAATGTGTAGACATCTCATGGCAGCTACAATTAAACTAAAAAGACTTCTAATATTTTCCACTTTGTACTCTCGCTCATTTTGACTGCTTTCCTTTGCTGGAACTTTTTTTTACTACCAGGAATTTCACTCTATTTCCAGCTTGTTGGTATCATCCATGTTTTCATCTCTAGTGTTCTTCTGTGCATCTCAGAAATGATGAACAGATGAAAAAAAAGTAACTTTCCTATTTACTCAGACCTCACATGAAACATAGTATAGACATTCCCAGGGTATGTGATTATTTAATACATCTTGGGAATCTGATACTGAAGTTCATTAAGCTCAGTACCTTCTGACTGTTACAGATAACACTGCAGAGGTCCAGAATTGTTGAGTTATTGCTTGTCACACAGAAATAACTCGGGGAGTAAAACTTGTGGCACACTTCTCATCTTACAGTGAATCGAGAGAGGATGGAGCAGTTAGAGAGCAGAATAAGCAATAAGCCTTACAGAAGCTTGCTAACAGAATTTTTTAAAATAATGCATTTTATTTCACCAACATTATAAAACTCAAACTAAGGCTATGTGTATGCACTTCATATCATTATTTATTTATTTATTTGTGTATTTTGATGAAGGGGGTACTGATCACTTTCACTGCTAAAATACAGAGATTTAGATACCAATAATTACAGTATTGTACACTGAACAGCCCTAATATTAACTGCAAATATTGTATAGGCCCCCTTGTGCCACCAAAACAGCTCTGACCACTCAAAGCAGTTATACACTACAAGACACATTCACATGGTCCTCTGTGGATCAGACTTGGTTTTCCAGCACATCAACACCTTGAACTCTTTATGTTCCTCAAACTATTCCTGAACAGTGTAGAGTGGCAGAGAGCATTATCCTGCTCAAAGTCATCACTGCCATCAGGAAATATCATTAATAGGAAGGGGTGTATGTGATCTGCAGAAATGTTCATCAAGCCACACCACCTTCTTTGATTGCTCCATGGTCCAATTCTGACACTCACTCACCCATTTCACTGGTACAAAGGGCTCAGAAGCTACAGCTACACAGCCCTATACCCAGCAAGCTGCAATGTACTGTGTGCTTTGACACCTTTCTATCCTAGTCAGCATTAAGGTTTTTTAGCAGTTTGTGCTACAGTCGCTCCTCTATGAGATCACACCACACAGGCCAGTCTTCACTCTCCACACACACCTGTGAACCTTGGGCAGAGAATCAGGCTGCACGAAAGGGAACAGAAACATACACAGACAACTAGATAA
Source organism: Paratilapia polleni (assembly GCA_015106735.1). NCBI lineage: Eukaryota > Metazoa > Chordata > Actinopteri > Cichliformes > Cichlidae > Paratilapia > Paratilapia polleni. Next base: position 13,283 of record VUQI01062703.1, on the reverse strand, counting down.
AGATGAAGACAGGACTATACACTGACAACTGACTGGGGATTAGACACATGAGACGCAGGTGAAATTAGCTACAGGTGAAAACAATGAACTTAGATGGACCGGTGACCTGTCTGAGGTGTGCCCTACATTTCGCCCTGTGACTGCGAAATGCAGATCTTGCTTCTATTGTAGTATTTTAGAAACATTCATAATTGATACTTGAGATTACGCAGTACATTAATTAAAGAAAACATTAACTGGTATACAAGTGATAGGTATGGTATTCTGGATATTCTCTTTTTGTTATTAAAGAAAATAAATGGCTTGCACACTCCTGAGTTCAGGTTTTGATCTATTTATTGCAAAAACTGTGACAAGCACCACTACTCTTCATCAGACAAAATTACACAGTACATTAGACTTTGTGTTCTGGGGGTTTCTTTTCTCTTGCTCTAAATATAGCTTCATATCGATATTCCCAGTCTCCATCAACATGGCAACTTCTTTCCAGTCCAGCACAGATCTGATCTTGCTGATTGTGATTCCAGTATAAGTATGGTGATTATGAGCAAAACAGGAAAACAAAACAAGCTTTGACTTAAAGGTCCCAGCAGCAACGTCTTCTAAATGCTGCCACTAACCTGAGCCCCAAAGGAGCTGCTAGCTTTTCCTCAGCCCACTGCTCCAGGGAAGTATGGAGGAGAAACAGTAAACAAGAGACTCTTTCAGAGAACACACCCCTCATTAGTCATGTTTACATGTGCACAATTATTTTCACACACTAAAAGAGAAATTTGCTGTAAAGCTGTGTGTGTTGGCCTGTTCAGGAGTCAAGTCAATAAGGCTGAGGAGTAGCTGGTGAATATTACTCGATATTACAGTTTGCTGTTTGGGAGGAACTTGCTTTGAGGAATCCAAATGCGATCCAGATATTTTACTTTAAACCTGATGGAAGATGACATGAGGCAGCAAGTGCTCTGTTTGTGTGTTCTTATATGATACTGAAATGTAATTTGAGCTTTTAAAAAGGATTTCTTTGCAGTTTAGTTTCCTGCATTTCTCTTTTGTCACCCTGCTGTAACTAAGGCTGTGTAGCTGGCCATCTGTCCAGTTGATTGCTCTATTTGGGGTCCTGGGGCTTCTCAGATACACAGTTTCTTTGGTATATAGTAAATAGTAAATTAATCAAAAGTTCTTGTGGTCAGTGTGTTGGATGCAACAAAAATGAAAAACAGAATGTGTAAAGACATACAAGACTTAAAATATCTGCTGCAAACATGCAGCCTAATCTCACAGAAATGCATGAAATGGACTAGAGCTTTAAATTCCACAGTCTGTGGAGATGGGATGTATTTTGTTCAAATTCCACAGAAAGAATTGTCCATTATCTTGGTTTCCAGGTGTCAAGTCCCCCAGGGTGACAATCTTTCCGAAAAGGCTGGAGAAATTAACATGCACTTATTCACATGGATACATTCATGATCTTTTTCTAAACCTAACCACGTGGTTTTGGTGCCTAAATCTAACCAGTCTGTGACTGAAACTGAAAGTAAAAAGTACTTGCCTAATGTCACAAAAACAAAGGCCTCACTCCAGTCTCCTTGATGACATTCTTTGGTTTAAAGTACTATTACACTCTCCACCTCCAAATGTACACTTTGTCAGTTTTCATTCAGTATCACCACCAGGCAGCTAGTGTGTCCAAAAATTTTGTTTGTCATTTGTCATCCCTCTATTCTATGATCTTCTTTTCTCTCCACTTTCTCCTCCAGCCTACAATTGTTCACAGCAGATTTCTTTTATTTTTCCTTGCATTTTTATTTTTCATTTATTAAGGGAAAAGAGGTATCCAAAGCTACCTGGCCCTCTGTGAAAAAGTAATTGCCCTCCCTTGTTAAAGAAGGGGTGATGAATTAACTGTGATTAACCACATTTTTTGGAAAGCTGAGTTCAATTTCACTAGCCACAGCCAGACCTGTTGATTCAAGAAATCACTTAAATAGAACCTGTCTGACAAAATGAAGTAGGCTTAAATATCTCAAAAAGCAACATATCATGCCACAATCTAAAGAAACTCAAGAACAGCTGAGAAACAAAGTCACTGACATCTATCAGTCTGGAAAGTATTACAAAGCCATTTCTAAGGCTTTGGGACTCCAGCGAACCACGGTGAGATCCATTATCCACAAATGGAGAAAACATGGAACAGTGAACCTTCCCAGGAGTGGCCGGCCTACTAAAATTACTCCAAGACAGCATCAACAACTCATCCAGGAGGTCACAAAAGAACCCAGAACAACATCTAAAGAACTGCAGGCCTCACTTGCCTCAGTTAAGGGCAGTGTTCATGATAAGAAAGAGACTGGGCAAAAATGGCCTCCATGGGAGAGTTCCAAGATGAAAACAACTGCTGACCAAAGGCTCGTCTCACATTTTCTAAAAATCATCTTGGTGATCACCAAGACTTTCTGGAAAAAATTCTGTGGACTGACGAGACAAAAGGTGAACTTTCTGGAATGTTTGAGTCCCGTTACATCTGGCCTAAAACTAACACAGCACTTCAAAAAAGAATATCATACCAACAGTCAAACATGGTGGTGGTAGTGTGACGGTCTGGAGTTGCTTTGCTGCTTCAGGGCCTGGACGACTTGCCGTAAGTGATGGAACCATGAATTATGTTCTCCACCAGAAAATCCTGAAGGAAAATGTCCGGCCATCAGTTTGTGCCCTTGAAGCTCAAACACACTTGGACAAACTGATGGACGGACATTTTGGAGTGGCCTAGTCAAAGTCTGGACTTAAATCCGATTGAGATGCTTTGGCATGACCTTAAACAGGCTGTTCATGCTCAAAAAACCTCCCATGTGGCTGAATTAAAACACTTCTGCAAAAAAGAGAATTCCTCCACAGCAATGTGAAAGATTCATTGTCAGTTATCTCAAATGCTTGTGCCACCCTTGGCAGCAATCAGTTATTAGGTTTTGGGAGCAATTCATTTTTCGCAGGTAGCAGGGCTAGGTATGTTTGGATAGCTTTTTTTTCCTTAATAAATGAAATCATCATTTAAAAACTGCATTCTGAATTTACTCGGGTTATCTTTGTCTAATATTAAAATTAGTTTGATGAGCTGGAATATGTAAGTATGACAAATATGCAAAAAACTAAGAAATCAGGAAGGGGGCAAATACTTTTTCACAGCACTGTAAAGCACCTTGAAAATACTATTATTGGTATTTTGACCACATAAATAAAACTAAATTTAATTGAATCCATCTCACTGTATCTTCCATCCAGCCAGCAAAAGGTTGTCTAATAGACACTGAAGACAACTGTGCCTGATGTCTGAACAATGTCGAGATTTTGGTTAAAAAGTGAAAGGTGAACAGCCGCTTCCTCAGGCCATTGAAGGGACTTCTAAAAAAAGACGGTCCATTGAAAAGATTAAAACATATTTGGAACCCTGACCAGATCTAAATCTCTAGAAAACTATGTATTCTCGGCTAAATCTGATACTTGATGTTTGGTGAGTACTTTTCCACTGACATTGTTTCCATGCATTCTGGCATGTAATGTGCTCTTAAGATTACTGTTGTTTCATGTATTTCTTTGTTTGGTTGCAGAAGTTACTGAGTTTAGTTGCAGGTTTTGCTGTAGATATAATAGTAGGTGTAGTTAATGTAGTAGCATCTCTTCTTAAAGATTAATCTTGGTTTTTATTGATGTGCTTTTATTTCTTTGCTTAAATGTCCCTCACTGGCATGTTCTACAGGGTCATTCCATCTCATCTATCCATCCATCCATCCATTCATTCACCCATCCATCCATCCATTTTCTTCTGCTTATACCTTGGTTTGAACTCCAGCAGGTCGTCTTGACTATGTCTCCATTCCTAAATGCATTGAGTTGCTGCCATGTGATTTGCTGATTACATATTTGCGTTAATGAGCAGTTGAAGAGGTGTACCTAAAAAACAAAACAACTTCTTGCTGGGTCATGAGGGTGAATGAATTGCATTAAAACAACTTGCTCTGCTTCCAAACCATACATTAATATGAGTATTTTAGAAATTACATATTGGAAAAAATGAAGAGATGATGGAGAGAACACAATATATTAACAGAAACTTGCTCTTTCTAAAAATGTTAATTTGGATTTGGTACAAAATGTCATATCAAGGGAATATCACCCTGAAAATGGAAGAAAATGTGTTTTGTTTTTTCATATTCACGGTTCTGTGAAACCATTCACTTGATCTGAACTATTTTAAATAATATTATACCAGCCCTCCACCAGCAAAATTGTGGTCTCTATAGGCCTCTGAATCTGCTATTAGAGGTCAGACATCAAGAAATCAAGCATCCATCCATTCTAGGTTAATCTGAGGTACACTCTTGAGAGTACATAGTCATGGAGCCATAGAACCAGATATTTACCCTAAAACATTTGAAGGATCTAGCTCAAGTAGTTTTCTAGATAATGGAATTTTAAAATAGCCCCTCCAAAAAATGATGTAAACATCTAACAACACCCCTACCTTCATCCCTCGAAATACTTTTTTTTTTTTTTGGTGTTTTCTTTTTGTTGAGAAAACTGATGACAGTAGAGACCTGAAATGTTGCATAATTCTTATTAAGAATTGTATCTTTCCCCTGGAATTTTTTCAGGCAAATCTGAAATAGTCAAGTGGGAGGCCTTTGATCAACTGACATGGAATGACCTATTATTTATTATTAGTTACTGCAAGCTGATAGTTAATTCTCTATATTTGAATCTTACTGAGATTTCAGTCATAATATTACTGAGATCCAGGAGCAACAGATATTTCACTTAAATGTGTTCAGTTTAACTACAAGTTCTTTCCATGTGCCCACACCCACCTCTAACAGACCAGGCTGTTTGTGGATTGTTGATGTTTAAATAACACTCATTCATGAGTGGCTACTTGGAAAGGTAGTGGCAGATTGGCCTTCAGTCCTCCCTGTAACAGAAACAATAGCTCCTTAACCAGAGAGAAGATGCTTGTTGGTACACATACAAGCATTATTTACATACTAAATAACACTATTTCTTCCCACTGTGACATCAAATGGTGGGGGAAGTGTGTTGAAATAGTAGAGCTTCATTTAATATCTATGACAACAAATTCATCACAAAAATAAACATAATTTATAATATACTCTGTTTACACAGGCAAGATAAATCTTTGTAATGTCAAAGACTGCAGTAAAATTAGTTACATGTCTCCAGTAGAAACAGCACTGGCTTAATAAGACCAAGCAAGCAATTGCCTTGAGTCCTCACACACATAGAAACCCCCCAAAGCTCTGTTTTGGATGTCAACTGTTTGTTGGTAAAAGCACACAAGAATAAAATCAACTAAGATGAGTCTCACATTATTGCTTGTCTGGTGGCCAGTATAAATATACAGTTTTAAGAATTATTTGTTTAAGTTTATTGCTTTTTGAATCTACAGGTATTTATGATTAATTAAATCACCACAGTCAACACACAGATAACCGGGGTCATGAAGTATTGGTTCCTAGGTACTGACTGTAGTCACTGTATCTAATGTACCAAATGCTTGTTCTATCTTTGATGTCTTAGATTAGAGGGAAAAAAATAAAGCAAAATTTTCATAATTAATACAGCCTTGGCCAAGTTATACATAAATGTAATAGCACCTGTACACCTTTCTTTCTTGTTTTTAAAATTTGAATATAAGCAGCTACAAAAATTTTACTTGACATTGACAAAAGGTTTTGTTATTAAAATAAATTTTTCAACCCTGCAAATATTTTCACATTTTATGGAGTGGTTTTACAATGGTGTCAGTGCTATCACATCTCATTAACATTTCCATCAATAGTCTGAATTTTCCCAGTAAATGGAAGCAAGCACAGGTAATCCCAATTTTTAGGTCAGGAGCAGCTGATCAGGCCAATTAGTATTCTACCTATATTTTCCAAAGTTTTGGAAAAAATCTTAGCTCATCATTAAATGATATATATTGAATAAAACAATATCCTACCTCAACTACAGTTTGGTTTACATCCTCATTATTCCTTATTATTTCCATACTCAACTGGAGACTGTCAGTAGTTTTTTGACTGAACAAGTTAAATCATTATCAGATAAAAGTGAAGTAGTTGTGCATCTTACATATTAAATCATGGAATTCTTATTCATAAACTTTCTACTTTTAAATTTGTGGTAAAATCCTGCAGTGGATTAAATCTTATTTTTGTAATCATGAACAGTGTGTTGTTATTAATAATGAAAAATCATCCTTTTTAATCTCTAAAAACCGGTGTTCCACAGGGGTCTATCGTGGTCCCCTTGTCTACAGTTTATATATAACTGACCTACCAAAGTCATGTCTTGGAACAGGTTTCAGATATATGCAGGCAATACGGTGATATATGTATCTGATAGAACTACCTTGTCTGTTTCCTCTCAACTGTTGCATCATTTACAGCCCATAGCAGAATGGTATGAAAATTTGTGTCTCACACTCAACTTTAAGAAAATTTTGTCTTTTTGCTTTCTTCCAGGACTCAGTTCGCAAAAGAAGCCAATAAGTTAATTTAAAGATTAAGGGGCAATTCATAGAACAGGTTTCAGGGGTAAAAGTCCCAGCTATGATGTCATAATATATGATGCATAATTCAACTTTTGTGGATATAAATGTGATGGTACTGTCGTGAATTTGAGATGATACGATGCTTTTCTAAGGTGTTAAAAGTGCATAAATGCTACAAATGCGCCCTATTAGCCAATTAGCAGGTGTTGTGTCACCATTAAGTTCATAATTCAATCTTTATTTTATCATTGTCACTTTAAAAATCTCAGGTTTCAGCAACAAGAAGTTGTTATCCAGTAGGTCATGTGATTAGTAACCAGGAAATTAGTAAAGCATGTAACAGAGAGCTGTTATGTTGTCACACTGAAGTAATCCAACTGCATCTATGTACATCTTCTGCCTTTTGGTAGCATTGCGGGTATGTATTGATTGTTGACACCAAGTGAAGAAATGGATCTTTTGATGAAGTGTCTCAGCACAGAGTCAGCAGAACATGTGGAGCAAATAAGAGCAATACACTTCAACCATCCATGGACAGGCTTGGCTATGATATGGGACAGGCTCAACCAGACCTACGGCTCAACAGAAGAAATTGAGGATGCTCTCTTTGAATGGATTGACAAATTTCCAAAAAAAAAAAAAAACCAACAGAGACTATTCTAAACTGACGAAATTAAGTGATTTACTGATGGAACTTCAGTCAGCCAAAGATGAGGGAGATTTACCTGGCCTCTCATTTCTCAACACAGCAAAAGGGGTCAACCCCACTGTGCAAAAGCTCCCATTTCGTCTACAGGAGAAATGGGCATCAGTTGGTGCATCCTACAAAAGGCAAAAACATGTTCCCTATCCCCCTTTCTCATACTTTGTTGAGTTTGTTTGTCAGGAAGCTAGCATTGCTAATGATCCAAGCTTCAGCTTTATTTCTCACACAGACATGTCTCACAAAACAGAGAGGGCTATATGGAAACCAAACAGAAATCGTGAAGCCTTTGTGCACAAAACAGACATATTACCCAGAGCCACAGTCAACACTGAGCCCCCGACAAAATCAGACGACTGTGATAAACTGTGTCCCCTTCACAAGAAACCACACCCACTGGGCAAATGCCGTGCATTCAGAGAGAAGCCTATCGAAGATCGCAAAATGTTTTTGAAACAGAAAAATGTGTGCTTTAAATGTTGTGCTTCTTCTTAACGTGTAGCTAAGAACTGCAAAGCTAAACTTCAGTGCTCTGAGTGTAAAAGCGAAAGACATCACACAGCACTTCACCCTGGACCCGCACCATGGATTGAATAGAGGGACCCTGCCTCTGAGAATGATGGGGAGAGTGAGGACAATTCATCCCATTCATGCTACCGCAAAATGTACAGAAGTCTGTGTTGGTAATCTAACAAACAGATCCTGTTCAAAAATATGCCTAGTCAAGGTACATCCACATGGTCAGCGAGACAAGGCAGTGAAAATGTATGTTACTACTGACGAACAGAGCAACAGATCACACGCTCATTCTGAGTTCTTTAAGACGTTTAAAGAATGAAGTCAAAGTGCATCATACACAATTAGAATGTGTGATGCAGTGAAGGAAGTATTAGGGAGGAGAACAATCAGCTATGAAATGGAATGTCTGGACGAATCTACTTGTGTTCAATTACCAGCCCTCATAGAATGTAATGACATCCCGATTAACAGAGAAGAGATTCCAACCCCCAAGGCGGCTTCCTGTCATAAACATCTGAAGTCAGCAGCGCACCTGATACCCCACCTCAACTCACAAGCTCAAATCATGCTTCTCCTGCAGCGCCCTGACCCTGCCATTCTTCTCGGCATCATCATTGTCGTTGGCTGGCTGGCAGGCTGGTTAGCTGGCTGGTTGGCTGGTCGGTTGGCTTGTGTCAGGATGCTGTCTCCTTATAAATGCTGTAGAGGATGTGGAGGAGGTGTGGCTAATGGAAGGGGAGGGGCGGTGATGGTCTAAGTAAACAATGTTTTCTTCACCGCTAGAGTCTCCTTCCAATTGCGACAGCTTTGGAAGAGCGATGAAATTTTTTCAGCAACTTTCTCCATCTTTCCCACCCAAGCATCTAGCAGCACAGCTAACGTGGTCTTGAACACCCCACAGTCCAAATTGAAACACTCTAGGACGAAGTACTCTGAGACCATCTCCTCCGCCACCGATGCATGTCGATGACTTGCTCGAATGAACCACCGACCTGAGGCTGATGTTTTTAAATACCAAACAGCACAAAAAACAATCTTCTTTCCAGCTAGCTCAACATTATTGGGGAATGCTTGCAGTCTCTGACATTTGGTAGGTGTAGACACCTCCTCCTCTTCTTTAACTACCACCTGCTCAACCTCCCTGCGAGGTAGGGCGAGTTTCAACACACTCCAATCACTAGGAGTCAGCGTAGCCACAAAAGAACTCTCCTCCAAAGTTTCCCCCTCGTTCAACTGGTACAGACAGACTTCTAATGTAAAGTATCTGGAAATGTACCTCCATCTTCCACTCATTCCACACGGCTCCAACGACCACTCTTCCTGAAGACGTTCTGATGGAGGCATCTGGGTGCGACAAAGATACATCACGCTTCTCTTTGGTGCATCGGGTAAAGTTTCTTGGTAGATTGTTACCGGTGTTTCACTAACCAGTGAGAGGTAAAAGGCATTGTCCGGACTTTCATACCACTCTCTTCTGTCTCAGGGCATTCAGCAGCTCTCTCGATCATGATGCTCAAAGTTTTTTTCACAACCTTAACGCATTTCACTGGACATCAGCGCTCTATATTCTCACCCGATACTAAATAGGCGGAGCTCATGGTTAAACACGCACCTACGATTGGTCAGAGGGCTGAACTTGCCCCCCCACGAGCCCCGCCTTTTCTCATGACCCCTGTGAACTCAAACTTTGTGACCTTAGCTGTCAAAACCAATTAGTGTGTGATACAAGGTGTCCCATATTACTCTCTTATGTATGAAGTCACTGCCAACTGTTGAGGCTGCTGTCAACTTGCACAAGAAGACACAAGAAGTTCTCACCATGTCAAACGCTACATAAAATCGTAAGGAGGTCATGGATGCCTTTCCGTCTAAAGATCATGCAAGTGACCTCAGAGATATGGACCTGGATGCAGAAGTGCTGCCAGTGCAGCGTAGTCTTGGGCTCAACTGGGACCTCAAAGGTGACTGTTTCCTCTTCAGCATCTCTAATGAAATAAAACCTTACACTTGATGAGGTGTCTTGTCCACTATTAACAGCCTTTATGATCCCCTCGGCATTGTAGCACCTGTCACAAGGAAAAGGCATCCTGAGAGAACTCACAAGGTAGGGTGGTGACTGGGATGCACCCTTACCTCAAGAAATGGAGGAAACATGGAGGTCATGGAGAGCATCTTTAACAGAGCTGAGCAATCTTTCTGTTCCAAGCCCCTACACTGAGACCTCACCTTCAACAGCTGTCAGGAGAGAATTGCATGTCTTCTCTGACGCATCAACCAAAGCCATAGCTGCAGTGGCAGGTATTTGAAGTTCTTAGATGCTGATGGAAAGAGCTACGTTGGATTTGTCATGGGAAAAGCCAAGCTGACCCCACGCCCAGAACACACAATACCAAGACTGGAGCTCTGTGCAGCAGTGCTTGCTGTGGAGCTAGCATACCTTGTCTTAGCAGAGCTTGACCTACAGCTCGATGTCATAGCGTACTACTCAGACAGCAAGGTGGTTCTGGGTTACATGCATAATGAGACTTGACGTTTTTATGTACATGGCAGCAACCAGGTTCTCTGTATCCGTAGTTCCTCCAAGCCAGACCAGTAACGCTATGTATCTACAGCGCAAAACCCTGCTGATCATGCTATATGTTCTGTTGCTGCTTGCCATCTGAAAGACACCAAGGCTAAGCGGACCCAGATTCCTGTGTTCACCAAATGAAAGTGTCTTACAGAACACCTATGAGCTTATTACACCAAATTTAGATCCAGATGCTCGAACACTATCAACAACCGTGAACACGGCAACGTCACCCAAAGGGCTCAGTTCACACAGGCTTGCCAAATTCTCCTCTTGGAAGTCTTTGACTCGAGCCTCAACTCGCCTCATTCATTAACCCCAGCATTTCAAGAGGATTCCAACACTCAGTAGTTCATGTAAAGGCTGGCATGACTGCAAAGCAGAGGTCACCATTGAGGAACACAACAGAGCTTCAGCGACCATTCATTCTGACACCAGCTGCTCTACTCACAAAAAAGGTAAATGCTGTTTCTGGTCCAGCCGGCGAGTTTGGGGTGTTGGATTTCTACAAACACCAGTGGCGACAGGTTCAGAACCTGTCAAACACCTTTTGGGACTGATGGAGGAAGCAGTTCCTTCAGACTCTTCAAGTACATAAGAAGTGGCAACACAGTCTTCCAAACATCAAACCAAGTAGTGTTGTTCTTCTAAAGGACAACCAAGTTCCAAGAAATGAATGGTCTCTTGGACTGGTAACTCAGGCCATCATGAGCAAAGACTCAAAGGTACATCAAGTCGAAGTGAAAGTCATGAGACCAGGAGGACACAAATGATTTCTTAGGCCTGTGACAGAGATTGTCATCTGCCTCCCACCAGATGTTTAGTAGGTTTATAGCAGTGGATCTTCATTATGGCTTAGTGGCATGCTATCACACTAGGCAGGGAGTGTTGTGTCACCATTAAGTTCATAATTTAATGTTTATTTTGTCATTGTCACTTTAAAAATCTCAGGTTTCAGCAACAGGAAGTTGTTATTCAGTAGATCATGTGATTAGTAACCAGGAAATTAGTAAACCATGTAACAAAGAGCTGTTATGTTGTCACACTGAAGTAATTCAGCTGCATCTATGTACGTCTTCTGCCTTTGGTAGCATCGCGTCAAGTTTGAGCTGAGAACTTAACAGAGCTATTGTTTCTGATTATGATGCAGCCCTTTGACTATTTAAGTTCATTTCAAGGAATTCCATAGATTAATTAGATAACAGGTGATTGTTAATCCTCCATAATGTTGAAATATGGCACATACATTAGATTCTAGAGCGTGATACAACTGTAAAGCCTGTAAAAGGGCAGAATCAGGAAATTTGGTTCAAGAAGCAATTGAATGTGTTTGCGTTATCACATTCACATAAAACTGAGCATTGATTGTGTTCTTTATATTTCTTTGTAGTTTTACCCTTCCTGTTATGTAAATAAACCTGTGGACTAGGAGTCAAGTGTCTTTAGAGTCTTGATGTTGGGAAGGTGTTTATCTGACTGTCGAGTTATATACCAAGGACAGCACCGGGTGGCTGTGGCTCAGGAGGTAGAGCGAGTCGTCTACTAATCGGAAGGTCAGTGGTTTGATTCCTGGCTCCCCTAGTCTGCATGCTGAAGTATCCTTGGGCAAGATACTGAACCCCACGTTGCTCCCGATGCATTCATCGGAGTGTGAGTGTGTGTGAATGTTAGTAAGCACTTAAGTGTAGATAAAAGTGCTGTATGAATGTATGTGTGACTGGGTGAATGTGGCCTGTAGTGTAAAGCGCTTTGAGTACACAGAAACTGAGTAGAAAAGCGCTATATAAGTACCAGTCCATTTACCATTTACCATTGGTGTTTGCTAGGCAAAATGATGACATCATATCATGCATCATTTTGTGGATATAAATTGTTACTGTCTTGAAACGAAAATGATACGATGCATTTATAAGGTGTTATAGGTGCATAAATGCTACAACTGGGTAATTTTAGCCCATTGGTAGGTGGTTGCTGGGCAATGTGGTGATGTCATAATATCTTATATAAATAAGAACCTTCAGGGGCATAAGATGTATGTCATGGCTCCTGAGTTTTGAGTTTAGCATTCTTTATTATTTGGATTCTGGGATGGTTTTAATTATTGTTGTTAGTTTTTCATTTATTAGCTAGCTAAAGTACTGTATCTAGCTACAGTAAGTTTTGATTCATGTTTTTATATACCTTCCAGGGTTTTGAGTTTCTTTAGAATTCTGTATCTTTATTTATATATTAGGTATTTCCTTGTTGGTTTCTTTATGATCATGTTCTCAGTTTAGTCTTGCTTATTCTTAGTCTTTAGTTTTTGCCACTTTTGATATCGAGTTTCTCTTAATGTCTAGAGTTTGTTATTGATATCTGATTCTTCGTATTTTGGTTTATTTCCCTAGCCTCCACCAGTATTCCTGTGTCATGTTGTTGTGTATGTCTCTTACTTCCTATTTTACTTTGTTAGCTTGTCTCTTTTGTGTATTGTCTCTAGTTTTACTTCCTGTTTGTATTTACCTCAGTTATGTTCAATTCAATTCAATTCAATTTTATTTATATAGCGCCAAATCACAACAACAGTCGCCTCAAGGCGCTTTATATATTAGGGTAAAGACCCTACAATATTAGACAGAAAACCCCAACAATCAGACGACCCCCTATGAGCAAGCACTTGGCAACAGTGGGAAGGAAAAACTCCCTTTTAACAGGAAGAAACCTCCGGCAGAACCAGGCTCAGGGAGGGGCAGCCATCTGCCGCGACCGGTTGGGGATGAAGGGAAACAGAAGAGAGCAGAGGGAGACAGGACAAAAAGGCACACCTATGGGAGAGAGACAGGGTTAGTAGTAGCTAATGATTAAATGCAAGTGGTGTATAAACACATGGAGAGTGAAAGGAAGTGAGGAAGAGGAAGTGCTCAGTGCATCATGGGAACCCCCCAGCAGCCTAA
>VUQI01062702.1:14950-31289 GCA_015106735.1 Paratilapia polleni | reverse complement strand
ACACCCACGAACACACACACACACACACACGAACACACCTACGAACACACACACACACACACACACACACACACACACACACACACACACACACACACACACACACACACACACACACGCACACACGCACACACACACACACGCACACACGCACACACACACGCACACACACACGCACACACGCACACACACACACACGCACACACAGATATGTCTGGTCTTTATCTCTGTGTGCAGCTTGAAGCTTGCAGCCTTCCTCCCCCCTGTCCCCCCTGCGTTCTCCTGCTCCTCTCTCTTTGATGCCTCTGTGGAAACACAGGACCTGCTAATGGAGACAAGAAAAAGGCTTTTCACTACACTGCCTTCTTGTCATTCATGCCAATTCATTACAGTAATGTTTGAAAAGGAGGGGGAAGGGAAAAAAATAGATTTGCTGTGTCTGGTTTTCTTTCCATTTGTGAAAAAATTCTGTTTTGGCTCTACACTGTGACAAATGTTGTAAATGACAGATAATCATAACAAATGGTATTGATTTTTGAAGATGTGCCACAAAAGAGACTGAGAAATGGTGTGTTTTTATTTTCTCAGTATACATAAGAAAAAAGTATTATTGTTGTTGTTTTTATTTAAGAAAAATAATCATTGTCTGTTCTATTTTTTATTTCCTCATGAGCTAGTGAAGTATAACTAACATTGAAAGTTAATTTACTTTGCAAGTACATCTGAGTAACTGAGTAAAAATTCACAAGAAAGTTTTATGTGTACGGACATGGTTATATGAGGCTGCTATAATAAGTGAACAACCACCTAAAACGATAAGACTTACTTTGCCTCCAAGACAAAATGTGTTCATCAGGAACCGACAGCTATCCTGCCTCATATGACGCGACACCCGCACTTGGTGTTGGTTACAGCTTTGTAGCTACTACGTCAGCATGTATTTTCGTCTTTTTGAATATGTCAGCAGCAGAGTAGCCAAGAAAGCATTTTTTGCACTTTTTGCATGTTTGCCATTTTCTTTTCCACCCCCCAATATTTTTTTGTTTACATGAACAATTTTTAATCATACAGGTCTCATAATTTGAAAAAAAAAGTCTACATTTAGAGGCTGGTTTGGTGGTGCCCTGAGTAATTCTATTCCTAGAACTGGTAATTTTTACACTTTCTTTTGTATTACTTTTACACAGTTACAGTTACAGTTGGGTTTTGATTTGCTGTTTATTTAGGGTTAGGCGTCAGAATCTTCTCAGTTAGATTAAGGCTTAAAAATACTTGGTTGAGTTTTAAGCCTATTGAAATGCATTACATAAAAGTCGTCCTCTCTGTTATGCTCATGCACATGAGTAAATATAGTGCTGTGCAAAAGTCTTGAGTCAGCCTTCATCCTTTATGTTTTGCTAGGAAAATGGGAAATAGGTGGTATTGACTTTCAGGCTCAACACAGCCTGAACTCTCTTAGGCAAGCTTACTTGTAATTTCTTTAAGTAGTCTTCAGGAATAGTTCTCCAGGCTTCTTGAAGGACGTTCAAAGCCCTTCTTTGCATGTTGGCTGCGTTTTGTTCTGTTCTCTGTCAAGATGATCCCCCACTGCTTCAATAATGTTGAGGTCCGGGCTCTGGGGAGGCAATTGTTCCATTGTGTGTTTTTCTATCCAGGTATGCTTTTACTGCATTGGCAGTGTGTTTGACATCATTGGCTTGCAGAAAAATGAAGCCAATCAGACTCTTTCCAGATGATATTGCACAGTGGATCAAAATTGGACACTGATTTTCTATGTTCATAATTCCATCAATTTTTAAAAGATCTCCAACACCACTGGCTGAAATGCAGCCCCAAACCACTGACAGAGCCTCCATCATGTTTTACAGATGGCTGTAGAGACTCACTGTTGTACCTCTCTCCTGACCTCCTCCGTACATATTGAAATTGATTGGAACCAAAAATTTCAAATTTGTATTCATCACACCATAAGACCTGTTGCCACTGATTTTCAGTCCAGTCCAGGTAACTTGGCATACCTCAGCCTTTTCTCCCTGTTTCCCTTCCTTAAGAATGGCTTCTTGACAGCCGCCCTTCCATTGAGACCATTTCTGATGAGGCTTCAGTGAACAGTAGATGGATCAACTGAGGGGTCAGGTGCATCTCTCAGGTCCTGTGTCAGGTCTTTGCTGGATTTGTTTTTCCCATTTCTTAAGGACATGACAGATACTGTTCATCTGCTGCAGATAGTTTTTAGGGCTGCCACTTTTCTTGTCCTCCACGTGTCCAGTTTCCTCAAATTTTTTAAGGACGCACTGCACACCATGCCGAGATATGCCAAGTTTTTGGCTAACAGCTCTTGGGGAATCACCTTGTTTGTGGAAAAATACTATTATTATGCCTGTCAAACTGTGTTATCTTTGGCGTTTTTGTAGATTCAAGTAAAGAAATGGGAACAATTATTTTATTTTATTTTATTTTATTGCAGGTTACTAGTAAGAAAGTACCTAAAGATACAACATTTGGTTCTTTGCTAAGTTTGTCTGTTATATGTAGACCCAACACTGGTTCATTCCTTAAGTTAGGTGCCTTTTTTATTCTTGAATGATTCATAGGTCAGTGTTAAGTGGTTTAACAAACAAAAAAACATTCCTCCGAAAATGGTCAGGTACAAGGCCTGGACTGAAAATGAGTGAAAAAGCAGCCAATGTCCAAAGAAAAACTTTGAAAGACCTTCAGAAAGCCTGGAGAACTATTGCTCAAGACCATTTCAAAAAAATTACAAGAAAGTCTGGCTCATTGGAAGCAAACTATGAAGAAATGAGGGGTGGCTCAAGACTTTTGTACAGTCTGGTATATAGAATACTCTTTTCTTAGTAGTGCAGAAAAGCTCTAACACATTTTTGCTTAGAAGGCTGTCTTATCACTAAACACTAAGTGGCCGACCTTTCTAATGCTCTTGTGACTTATTAGGAGCAAGTGCCTTCAGATATTACATGACCACCACACATGGGACCAGTATACACATATCCACCTTTCCCACACAAACATTCTCATTGTCTTCCTGTCACAAACTCTGAGTCAGTGATGGTTACTGTGCAATCAAATTCATCTTGGTATACAGATTGACAGTTTGATTTATAGTGTTTTGTTGTGTGGTTTGAGCCCAGATCTTGGCTGTGAAAAAGGAAGCAAACATTCCCCTCTAACATTTTGTGGCTTTAATTCCATCTCGTCTTGAAATGTCCCCCCTGTGCTTTTCAGTAGAGCACTCAGCGTTGCATATTGCATGTTAACTGTTTATCATAACAATGAGGAGGGTGATGGATTTCAGATTATCCAAATGTGATGTTGACTTTGTGTTTACAAGGTAAATATGTGAGATGGTTTGCAATTTTGCTTCTCTATGAAATATTCACTGTCTCAGAAGAATGACATGCACAGTTACAATACTGATAAGATGTGTATGCAGGGACCCATTGGTGGAAGGGTTTAGAAGAGGTCATGTGACCTATCTTGACACAGAAATGAACAGCAGTATATATGGCAGTATAGTATATATGCAGTTTCTATGTTCTGCTGACCACTAAAATAAAAGTTAATTTAGATAATGCTTCAAAAAACAGCCCAAATAACTGACTGGGTGCATTTCAATATGGCTGCTCATGATATTCTTTAGTAACTCTTGCCAAATTACACCTTTATAATAGCTTTATACAGGCTAGGGGTTGGAAAGCAGCCATGATGACTGATTTAATATCTGCTTATATATTGTAGAATGTTGTTCGATAAATTTACCTAAAACCAGCAGAGGCAGCAGCACAGATCTGCTGATCACAGCCTGCCCACAAAGAAAGTCTAATGGAGCACACAATAGAAATTATTATGCAAAGTGTTTCTAAGTGAGTCATTTCCCCCCTGCTGCCCAGTTACCCACTGTAACCCCGGAGTATGGCCTAACTATTGCTCTAGCCAATATGCCATTCTATTAAGCTCCTTAATCAAACCATTACCTTATTACCAAAAACAATTTCAACCAGCTGTCTCTTGACATGAAAAGCACCACTCCATCTGAATCATAGTTTTTTTCAGTAATGAATAAATAACTGGAAAGGTTGTTTGTGAAATAATGAACCTAGGACTTAGGAAGTGATGTGTCAGAGTCTATTTGTTGACCCAGCCTCCCCTCCTCTTGACTTTGTAGCTCTCAATGTCACAATCAACCTTTATTTGGCAGCTGACTGAAAGATGCTTACTATTTTCCTAGGAAGACAGTCTCCTTGACCACACATAAGAATTTTGCTTCAGGCTGAATTTCCGGCTTTATGTCCAGGTGATGAGTCAGTCTGATTTTGAGCATGGATAACTTGCCCTAATGATGTAACTGGGAAGGACACTGTTTGGATTATGTTATTTTTAAAAAGAGGGCGATGATATGCTCTCTGCAGGCAGATTTCATTCAAAATAAACATGTCAAGAAGTGACAGCTGTCCTGCAAGTCAGGGAGCATAGAAGTAAAATTATATCCTGACCTTTATACTTTGAAAAGAATTTTTTGGTATTTGTAGCTTTAGGTCAAGAAACATGTGAGCCTTCACTGAAGGAGGGTAGGGGAGGTGAAGTTATCAAAATGAAGAAAAAAGTAAAAACCATGGGTTATTCTTTCAAACTTCTTCAAATTATTTATGTTTAACTTAAAAGCAGAACATAGTGTGTGATATATTTACAGAAAATGGAAACAGGTGTGGAGGTCAGAATGGGTGGATCATTGCACAAAGCATCTAAGACTACAGTTTATAACATTTAACAACCTTTGTCTCATTTAATCACACTGACCATATATTAAAACCCTAACTTTAAGCTAAAGTGATTTGATGTACAACTTCAGAAATTTGATGTACAAAAAACCCCACTCTCTTTTTCATTATTGTTACAAATTCAAGACAGAACAAAGACACCAAGAATGTAAATGACAGCTTTTACTGAATAAAGAGTAATCAAGACATTTCAAATTTTGTTTCGGTCACACTTTGGGATACACTCAGGCCTGTTCAGTGCTGGAGGGTACCAATAGTATGAAATTAAGAAATATATAACTGTTATACAGTGCTTAACAAATTTATTAGACCATCACCCAAAGGTTTATGCCATAGCTGCTGTAAATTGGTAATTACCAAAATCATTTTTTATGTTTCTGTAATGGTTAACTCACCAGTATGAGCAAGCTCTGTAATTGAAACGATATTTTTAATCCTAAAATGTTATTATTGTTGTTATCCATGATTTTTTCAATTTGCTGTTTTACAAAAAAGCAGAAAAAAAATAGTAAAGCATATTACAGTTGCATTCCTGAACAGAAAAATTTGTTTTAGTGGTTGAATGTTATGCATGATTAATTTCTGACTTCTCAGAGAAGTCCAGTGTGCAGGCTCAAATTTGGGTATAAAAGTGTGAATTCAGTTTGAAGTTCGCATTAAAACACGTTGTGATGCTGGATGGTCGTTCTCATTTTTATGACAGGTGGTCTAAGAAAAGTTTTAAACCCTTTATGTTAAACAACTACTGTACTGTGCAAAAGTTTTGAGTCACCCCTCATTTCTTTATATTTTGCTAGATGTTTATTGAAACATGTGCAAACATACATGGCAATACAATATACAGTATAAGGCAAAAACAGAATTTGTACAATTCTAACAAGCTTGAAACTCTGTATTTGGTATGACCACTTTTATTCTTCAATTTCAATTCTCTTAGACAAGCTTTCTTGTAATTTCTTTCAGTAGTTTTCAGGAATAGTTCTCCAGGCTTCTTGAAGGACATCCAAAGCTCTTCTTTGGATGTTGGCTGCCTTTTGTTCTGTTCTCTCTCAAGATGTTGAAGACTGAGCCCTGGGGAGGCCACTCCATGACTGACAGTGTTCCGTTGTGTGTTTTTCTATCCAGGTATTCTTTTAAAACATTGGCAGTGTGTTTGGGATCATTGTCATCCTGAAAAATGAAGCAGATGCTAATTGGACACTTTCTAGATGGTGTTCCATGGTGGATCAAAATCTGATGGTACTTTTTTGCATGCATAATTCCAGCAATTTTGCCAAGATCTCCAACACCACTGGCTGAAATGCAGTCCCAAACCACTGACAGAGCCTCAACCATGTTTTACAGATGGCTGCAGACACTCACTGTTGTACCTCTCTCCTGAACTCCTCCATCGTCTCCATACTGACGATGATTGGAACCACTTGTGCAGTTTCCTCAAATGTTTTAAGGACACACTGCAGACCATGCCGAGATATGCCAAGTTTTCAGCTAATAGCTCTAGCTCTTTGGGAATTACCTTGTTGGTGCAAAAATTGGTGCCTGTCAAATTGTGTTATCTTTGGCATTTTTTTGTAGGTTTGGCTAAAGAAATGGGAACAAAGTATGTGTTTTTGTGACAGGCTGCTAGTAACAAAGTGCCTAAAGATACTATTTAAAATTGGCTCTTTGCTAAGTTATCTGTTATGTATAGATGTGTATGCTTGAATGAAAAAACCATTCCTCTGAAAATGGTCAGGTACAAGGACTTGACTGTAAATGAGTGAAAAAGCAGCCAATGTCCAAAGAAAAACTTTGATAGAGCTTCAGAAAGCCTAGAGAACTATTGCTCAAGACCACTTAAAAAAACTACGAGAACATTTGGCTCCTTGGAAGCAAAATATAAAGAAATGAGGGGTGGCTCAAGTCTTTTGAAGAGTACTGTAACTAGTGACTTATTTATACTATTTAGACTTGGAACCTTTTAATGTTAGATCTCATTAGCATGCACAGAGGAAAAATTACATGTAACATGCAAACTGTCATACCTCAGAATGAAAAACCCCAAAACATGAAACAAAACAAAAAGGTAAAGTAAGACAAGGCTTCTTTGAATAATTTTAGCACTTTTTAAATTAATTAAATAATTTT
This sequence comes from Paratilapia polleni, assembly GCA_015106735.1. Lineage (NCBI taxonomy): Eukaryota > Metazoa > Chordata > Actinopteri > Cichliformes > Cichlidae > Paratilapia > Paratilapia polleni. The sequence continues at coordinate 24,366 of VUQI01062702.1, read as the reverse complement.
ATTATTTTAAGAGAATAAGATTGATTGGGGACCATAAGTACTAGGACTGATTGGGGAAGTGGATGCAGGTGAGCAGAGAGGTGACACTACTGGTGAGAAAGCAGAGCGGGTGTGAATGGCAGGTCTGAAGTGACAGGAGAGTTAGATTATGGGAACAGACATGAAATGAATGGCAACATGACAAATGCTGACAGTGACATACAAAAGAATCTATTAACATGTCTTGTTCCATTGATATACATGCTGAATATTTTGCCATTTCTTTTTTTCTTTTCTCATCTGCATCACAAATACATGAAAAAGTGCTACAGACTGTACATACTGAAAGATCACATGCTCTGTGACTCAGTTTGAAACTGTAATCAGTGAAATCAGCTGCTGCAGTGTTCTCTGTTGGCTGGAACGGAAACCAGCAGACTCTTGAGCCTCAATGGCACATGATTGAAAACCTGTGGAAATATGTTCACTCTGCCTGCTTTTGTTTAACTTAAATGACTAGGCTGACATTTTCGCAAAGAGCTTCATAGCACATTGGTTAGGTAACCCAACATATGACTCAAGACTTATACCTAAAATAGTCACATCTGGTGTGAATCCTCCAGGCTTATCAATCTGCAAACATGCTGTATTTATATTAGAAATATCACATTACTCTTGTGATATGTGTAATTGGCTGAAATTAGCTATGTTGCCGTTTACATAATTTAGCCATGTTTCTTCAAGTCATGTTTCTTCAAGCACTAATTACATCAAAGGCTTACCTTTGAAATAATTTGTTTTAGTACAGAAGGTGAATGCATAATTCAACTACATATAAAAAATATAGTCCATGATAAAACAACCCACCATAAAAACATAAGCACAGCACTAAAAACAATCTAAATACCACACCAATATTTGTGTGGCTAGCTTAAAAATATCCAAAATATCCAATATCCAACAATCATTAAATTTACATTTTTGTGATGACACACCATCACAGCACAGGTGTTTGATAAGGAAGAAATGTTGCATTAAATGCGTGATAAGACTGGGGTGAATGTCCTACAGAAACCCCCACTTTGCTTTTTATCTTCTCATAAAATATGGTATTATTTTGTCTTACTTACAGACCTATACCCGTGTGCTTGCCATTCAGAGATAAACAAGTAATTTTCCTAGAATAAATAATGGCAATCTATTCACAAAATGATAAAATAGTGCTGTCAATGGTGACCTGCATTAAAGGTTGGTAAGGCATTACTTGCATGGAGGAAAGCAACAACCTGCTATATAAAAAAGGAGATCATTCAGCCAAGGTACTGGGGGACCCCTGTCTCCCTCTGGAGCAATAACAAATCTTTCTAAATGGTGAGCCTGTTGAAGGTGACAGCAATGAAGTAGCACAGGAAATTTGTATGTGTGTGGTTTGTGGTCACCTGCTGGCTCCAGTGACACAAGGGATTTTGTTTTGAAAGTGACAGATTAATTAATGGTCTCTGCTCAATTCACCAGAGTGGAAGTGAGTTGTGCATGAATGTGCTAAAAAGAGCATGATTGTGTTTTCCGTGAATGGTGAACTGAGCGAATGGCATTTCAAACTAAAGAATATGACACGAGCATTGCTCATTCTCACAAGAGTGAATGAATGCTGTGAAGTGTTTGTACTGTAATTGATGCACTCTAAATAATACAGCTTGTCTGAACTGCTAGAACCAGTGTCGGATCAGACAACAAAGCAACCAGCATACTGTTGTAGCGAGTCCATATGAATATATGAGTCAATGTGTAGCAGTGGATAGCTGTTTCTGGCCTGTGGGGAGTTTGCATTTTACCATCACATTCTTGTCCTTTCATTTAATAGAAATGAAAGTAATTTTCATATCCTACTCCCCAAAAGCCATAGAAGTGCTACTAGTTTTTCTCCTCCCTCCACAGGAACTGAAGTCAAGTGATTATAGCAACTGCATAGGAAAGGACACCTTTACTTATTTTGTTTTCTATCCACCCATAGTTCAGGTAAATTAACTTATTTAATGGAATATCATTACTGAATGTAGTACAATAATATGTTAAAGTACTGCAATGCAAAAAATATAATGTGATTAGAGTGATGTGTTACCCAGCACTGCTGCTGACTAATAAAAATGTTAGAACAACTGCTGGATGGATTAACATGAAATCTTGTACAGACATTTAGATTCCTCAGAGGATGAAGAACATTGAATTTAATGATCCGCGGACTTGTCCTTATACCACCAGCAGGGCAAGCTTTCATTTATGCAGTCAAGTATCTAAACATCTACAAGATAGATAATCCCAAGAAATTGTCTAGATATTTGTTCCCGGATGAAGTATCCTACTGACTGTGGAGGTCCCCTTCCTCTAACTCATCAGGATATCATTTTCAGTTTGTCCAAGGTTTATTCCTAATTACATTGAACTACTGGCAATCCACCCAGAGTCAACTTTGTAAATAGTTTGCATTTTGCCTGCAAACCCTATGCAAGTTAACATTTTCATATGGCCATAATAACATACTGATGTTGGCATTTAGCTCAAAGCGTTGCAGTATAGCTACAGATGAATGTGAAATCACATCTAAGGAGACAGTGGTTCATAAACAGCCTGAAAAAATCCACAAACAAATAAGACTTTTCTTAGTATTAACCAGTACAGATGCCACTGCTATTACAAGTTATTTTGCTATTAGTTTTATGTATACAATTTCATGTATGCTGTTTATATTAACAATAGTACCAATAGTAAGAGGAAAGATGCCATACTTTTCATTTATAATGCATTGCTTAATAATGTTAAGAAATAAGCTGGCAGCATAGGCAGAAATTGTTTTAACCATTCCTATTTAGTTTGTTTGTAATTTTTTTTATGAATTCAAAAAGCCAAATGCCGAAAATGTAAGAAGAAAAACTTCTGTAATCGAGCACACTGTCAACATCATTAAGAATTAGTTTCATCACAGTGTTCCCTGATGGAAGCATATTTTGTAACACCTCTGGGAGAGAATATTATCAAGTTAATGTAAAACTAACATCATTATGCCCGCCAACTAGAATCACTTAACAGCAGGGAGCCATGTTCTCCATAACCACTCTCCCACTGTTCCTCGCTACAGATTAATGAACTCAATGTCAAGCAGCACTTCATTTAATTTTGCCCTCAGTAAATGGATATTTATAATTAATGGATAAACAAACAAGGGAACTTGTGTACTTCATTGCTTGTATGAGCCTGTGTATTACACGATGCTGCCAATTGCCTTATAGCTCTTCAGTGTAATGCCTTGACAGTTTTTACCCAAAGACTTTAGAATTCAAGTGTTTGTGTAAGACTTATTGATAAAGTAAAGAGATGTAGGCTGGTTGATGTCAGTGAAGTGATAATTACATACATTTACCAAGTCTGTTGTTAAGTATGTGAAATGACCATGACCTCTTAACTTTGAATTCTGTGGTGGTGGCAGCTATGTGTACATGATGAGTGGTGTACATGCAGGAAGAAACTGTCAGCCATGTGGTGACCAGAGAGACTTGGTGGTTCTTTCAGTTGAGTTAGGTTTTGGTGCTTGAAGTCACCGACACAACTGGATGTTCACTAGCGACCGAACGTCAGCAATGTGCAATGAGCACATCACTTTACATGTGGATGTAGCTTTAGACTGGTGTGCCAGCAGAAGCATCAGGCATCGCCAGTGTCTTGGTTATGAGGGTGACTGGCCCCTCTCCAGGAACATCTTTCTGAAAAGGTCAAAGATTTTATATGCACTTATTCACACAACCACCATCTTTTGCTGACCCAAGAAAGCAAATTAAAGTAATTCTTGCAAAGATAATTGGCCCACAGGGGAATTGAACCTCAGTCACCTAGATGACTAGACTAGTATTTTGACTTGTGGTACCACCACACCTTCAGCTATAGACTTGGTCACTCTTTATGCAAAATCACCATTAGGAAATGTGTGTTTCCTAAATTACCTAACATTGGCATTGACTGTAGACCAGATTGACTTTATCAATGTCTACTAGTATCTCTATGTCTACAGAGAAATATTCTTTTTTTTAAATAAAAGTATTAATCGTTAAATAGAATGCCCTAGTGGATAACAATATGCAGACTTTACAACAGGTGTATTGGCTGATGTAAGAACATCAGTTTTAAATTTTACCTGTATGTAAGTTTAAAATGTTTTGATACTTCCTAATACCAAGATTAAGAGGTTCTAAAACACAATAGCAGTTTTCCATCTACTTTTGACTGATTTTATCCCTGAGAGCTACAAGAAATTTCACTTTTACCTGATATTATAAGTATAAGGTAAGTTGCATAAATAACACCAGTGCCCCTTCACACACAAATAAAATGCAGCTGCTATTAATTTTATTAGTCAAAGCTGTAGTTAACCAGTTACAATGTCGCCTGTGAGAAAGCTGCGTTGGCTGTCTACGTTCTCACAAACATGATTAACATGTGTCCTGTTGTGCATTACAAGATTCAGAAAAGTACAGTATGCATTTCTACAAATATTGCTAAATTCATATCAGAACATTTCATACAGACATTTTTTGTCTCATATACAGTATATATTTAATGCCCTCCAAACAGGCCATTATAGCCCAAAGCCTCCAAAGCCAGACTTCCAGCTGAGGGGAGCTTTGATGGTAATATGTGTTAAACAGCCAGGTTAGAGTATGCCATTAGGAATGGATGGGTGAATGGTAGGGGGTGGATGGAGGGGAGGCTTGAGGCCATACTCTCCACTCTCCCTCTGTCTCTCACTCTCTCTTTCTCCATGAGTCAGAGCCAGTCAGGCTACTCTGGATCCTCTGGTCCACTGGAGACTGAATCAGTTCCAGCAGACTCCATGTAGAAATAAAGTTTACTGACAGATACACTATAGTGGGATCTGCACCTTCGATGTTGGTTACTCCAGATCATAGACTTTTATATACAGTCTATGGTAAAGATCATGCAAGGTGATTCTTTTTTGTTTTGCTTTGTTTTGTTTTGTTTTGTTTTGTAAGTTGAAGGTAATGTAGTATTGACCTTTGTGAAAATGCAATGTAAAAAGTTGGAAGCGAATTTTGAAAAAGGGGCCGGTCACTCATGAGTCCATAACTGTAATCAAACTAACATTCAACCAAAACTGAGTTCAGGCACAAGAATTGGCAACTGAATTACATACAGGGTACATCACTGGAACTGGCTATAATAATATTAATTACAGTGATAGTTTGATGGATTTACTGCATGACTTGCAAGTTCTACTAATTGCAATCACACACAGTCATCATTAGCTCAGTTCTCACACATACAGCTTCTGATCAGCATCATTCATGTGAAGAGGAAAAGCTGTGTGACACTGCAGCCTGACTCATGACAGTTACCCTGCCCAAGTCTCTTGATTTTTAGTTTGTCTTCCTCCACACTGTCTTCCTCATTTCCCCATGAACATCTTTAACTCTCCTCTCTTCTTTTTTCCCCTAGTTTTATATTCATTGTCTGCTTTCTCCTGACATCCATGAGAACAGCAACAAGCTCATACTGAGTACTTAAGTGAGATTATTACACTACAGCAAAACATGTCTGCATCTAATATTATGCTTCTTACCACAGTACTATATAAAGATAACCAGCTGAACAGTACAGAAAATGTTGCAGGCGTGCATTTAATCTTGCAAATGCAAATATACTTATACATGCTTTGAAAACTGCCTTCCTCAGTTAGCATGTTAAATGTTAAAAGTAGAAAAGTACAGTTAAAAAAGACTGAACAAGTAAGGCTTGCTTGGAAAGATTACTAGGAGAAAGTCTCTTCTCTCCAAAAAGAACATGGCAGGACTGCTTATATTTGCAAAGTTGCATCTGAACAAACCACAAGACTTCTGGAACAATGTCCTTTGGACAGATGAGACCAAAATGGAGATGTTGGGCCATAAAGCACAGCGCTACATTTGGCAAAAACCAAACACAGCATATCAGCACAAACACCTCATACCAACTGTCAAGCATAGTGGTGGAGGGTGATGATTTGGGCTTGCTTTGCAGCCACAGGACCTGGGCACCTTGCAGTCATTGAGTCGACCATGAACTCCTCTGTATACCAAAGATTTCTAGAGTCAGATCTGAGGCCATCTGTCTGAGGCTTGGCCCAAATTGGATCATGTGACAGGACAATGATCCTAAACACACTAATCTACAACAGAATGTCTGAAAAACAAAAGTCTCAAGATGTTGCAATGGCCCAGTCAAAGTCCAGACCTCAACTCAACTGAAACGCTCAACCTCAATGAACTGAAGCAAGGGCCAAGAGTCCTGTCAAAACTTTCTTTTTCACATGACTTTATGTTATGGAACAAAAAATGTATGTGTCAAGTCATTTTTTATATTGCATGTGCATTTTGATCATCCATCCATCTATTATCTCCTGCCTATCTGAAGTCGGGCTGCGGTGGCAGCAGACTAAGCAAGGTATTCAAGATGTCCTTTTCCTCAGCAACACTTTTTGCGCCTGTGGGATCGTGAGGCATTTCCAGGGCCAGACGTGATATATAATCTCTCCAGAAGGTTCTGCATTGGGTATACCCAGAAGATGCCCGAACCACCTCAACTTGCTCCTTTCGACACGAAGGAACAGCAGTTCTACTCCAAGCTCCTTCCAGATGTCCAAGCTCCTAACCCTATCTCTAAGGCTGAGCACAACCACGCTATGGAGGAAACTTATTTCGGCTGCTTGTATTCACGACCTTACCCTCCCAGTCATTACCCAGATCTCATGACCATAGGTGAATGTTGGAATGTAGATGGACTTTTGATTTTGATTATTGTGCTATAAAATAAACTAACCAAATAAAAAAATGAAAGCATTACCACTATGTTGAGTTAGTGTGTAGCTTCTGGTGTGGCCACCACAGGTTAATAACCCTTAAAAGATTTGCTGTTGCAACAAATTCATAGTTGAAAGGTTTTCTAAAAATGTTCCCCAGAGGGTTTATCTGTGATCTAGAATAAAAGAGATGTGAAGACAATGCAGTGGACTCAGTAGGACACTGTAAGGACTGTGATGAGATTCATGATCTACCTAGCTTATTATTTTGGATTTACCCCACTATTTCAATTTTATTACAACTGGTTTTGTGAAAGCCAATGATGCTCTTTCTGCCAGCTCATACCAACACTGAACTGGGCACCAATGTGTTTTAGTGAGGTGTAGATGGCTTCCAAACAAGCTAGAAGCTTCATTCATTTTGGTACACATTTTAAATGGTGTTTAGTAGGGTTACAATCTGGTGACTGTGAAGGCCACAGAAAATGTTTCACATCATTTTTAAATTAACAAAACCATGCAATAACCCATAATGCCCTATGTGGAAGCATACAAATTTGTTTTATGTGATGTTTATTGACTTAGTACTCTGAATTGGGGAAACATCTTGGTGTACTGTGTATGATTTAAAATAGGGTGGTGTATGACAGGCATACAGTGGACTAAAGATATTCTACCCAGAATGAACTGATGAAGACAGGATTGCTGATAAGATGTCACTGTTAGAATTGGCTTATATTTTGGTGTGTTAATCACACCTCTCCTCACATGATGACTAGAGAAAACGGCATGGCCTGCTGTTAAGTCAATACTGATTAGACCTTACATGTGACACATAAGTCATTTCAGATTTGAGTCTCATAGGTTGACAATACACAGCATTTTAGGATTTATAAAGACTGCCCTCACCAGCAAAGATCAATTGGTAAATATGTGCATCACTGTGATAAATCATGTCATACTCTATATTGCTCCAAACTCCTGTAATTTTTGCACACAGGGCTAAAGCAAAGGTCCCATGAGCCTTGAGGATACAGCAGCCTGCAAACTGTAAGAGTAATGAGTGAAATGCAGCATGAGATCATTAAGATGAACATCACTGCTTTGTGACTTGCTGTGCCTCAGGCATTGGGAGGTCACGTTTACTGATTTCATGATTATGTGTTTCCATTGCATATTGGAAAAATATAATTGTCAATTTTGATATGTCTTTGTGATAATAGAAAATGTAATGATTATCCAGTAATGTTCACCCTATGGGACCAAAACTATTGAAAACAGACTGGAGGTTACTGGTGCATGTTGTGTGAATATAACAGGCTTTTAATTGATTTTTCCTCCAGTCAGAACAAATTTATTATTACTGCCTCTGCTGTCGTACATTTCTGGATAAATGCAGTTTTGTATTAAATGTATTACATCATCACCTTGTGTGACACCGTTCACAGCATTAACATTGAAATGGTATTTTATTTATAGTATATACAGTAACATGATTTTTCATCTGATGTAATTTGTTTCAACGACACATTTTTTATTTTTTTTTGAGCAGCTACTATGACATTTTTTCTCATTCTCACATTTAGGTCATTTGAGGATCTGGGGGCTTTGCAGCCTTTAGAAACTCTTTGATATGAAGGAAATGGCTTATGTCAGCTAACAATTCCTCCAAACTCAAATCGTGTTCTGAGGATTATAAAAGAAGTGCATCCTTCTTGACTGGTAAAGCCTAACACCCCACAAAGAACACTTATCAAATCTATGATCTTAATTCTTCAATGAGCAGGAACGGTGAGAGCTTTTTTGTCTCAGTGTATTATGTGACAGAGACTTTAACTGAAAGTGTACTGCTATGGAGGACTCTTTTGTCTTTCTGTGACTGTAAGCCTCTCAGCTTGGAAAGGGTTGCTGCCCTTGTTGTATTTTAGCTAACCCAGTGGATCAATGGGCAGCACACTGAGATACCAAATGTACATCCACATTAAAACCAATCTGCTGTTCTCACATTTAGTATAAAAATACAAACAGAAACAAACACATACAGAAAGGAAACACGAAGAGATGGGTGAGAGAACTAGATATAGCAAGCATGAAGGAAACACTGAGAAATCAGTACTGGGGGAGGAATGTAAGTGTGTGTCTGGCGGTATGGGTGACACAACTACATAACTTTATGACATACCAATATCCTCTTATCTTTTTTCCATATTGTAATGCCAATGAAAAAGAGGATTGGGATAACAGGAATAAGGCCTCAGCTTATACAACCCCAATTCCCAAAATGTTTATCTCTCTAGACAGCGAGAGAGAGAGAGAGAGAGAGAGAGAGAGAGAGAGAGAGAGACCATATTTCTCCCATTTTAGCTTCTCTTCATTGGCTCCCTGTTAAATCCAGAATCAAATTTAAAATCCTTCTCCTCGCATACAAAGTCTTGAATAATCAGGCCCCATCATATCTTAAAGACCTCATAGTACCATACTATCCCAATAGAGCACTTTTCTCTCAGACTGCAGGCTTACTTGTGGTTCCTGCAGGTTATTTAAAAGTAGAATGGGAGACTTTCCTTTTTGATAAAGCTTATAGTTAGGGCTG
>VUQI01062702.1:3903-14930 GCA_015106735.1 Paratilapia polleni | reverse complement strand
CTTGTGGTTCCTAGGGTATTTAAAAGTAGAATGGGAGGCAGAGCCTTCAGCTTTCTGGCCCCTCTCCTATGGAACCAGCTCCCAGTTTGGATTTGGGAGACAGACACCCTCTCTACTTTTAAGATTAGGCTTAAAACGTTCTTTTTTGATAGAGTTTATAGTTAGGGCTGGATCAGGTGAGCCTCAATTATCTCTTAGTTAAGCTGCAATAGGCCTAGGCTGCTGGGGGCTTCCCACGATGCACTGAGCGTTTCTTCTTCACTCACCTCTCTTCACTCTCCATGTGTTTATTCACCACTATTGCATTTAATCATTAGTTATTATTAAACTTTGGCCTGAGGTGACTTTTGTTGTGAATTGGCACTATATAAAGAAACTGAACTGAATTATTATTTTTACCAAGAAAAAAGAAAAAAAATCCACCATTCTGACATTTTTGCAGCTATATTAAAAGTCCTGTTGGTTCTGCCGTTTGTCCTAAATACATGCCCACAACCAGACAAGCTTACATATGCATGTATCTCAAAATTTTTCTAGAAGCTGCCTCATAGAGGTGCATGTGAAAATGTAAATTTTCACATGGATCTAGTCTAAGTTACAAAGTCTATGTGATGTTGAGTTAAGATGATGTGTGAATAGTGCAGCTAATAGTCTGGTGCACATCAGGGTCATGTGTGTATTGTGTGTATTTCCAGTAGTGTGAACACATCAGAAGGACTGTTTCTTGCTGTGTGTGTTCATGTGAGAAAGAATAACTGTGGAAAATGTCCCAAACTGTTCAAAGTTCATATGTGAATTTGGCTACAGATTAAAGGTAAGGTTTACATGGTTTACTCTGTGCTACAGAAATGTCATTAACATGCACAATGGACAGTTTTATTGCTTTTTTAATTGTGTAATTTTGATGTTGCAATTTAGCTGCATTGAACAGTTGAGAAGTGTCAGGATTTCAAAACTACTGTAGAGTCATTCAAGGGTTATGAGGAAATTATGATGAGGAAAAATAAATCTTTTGTTTGAACGTGCAAATATAGCACTTTTCCAGCCGTATAAGCAGTAGCTGTTGTATTTTTACCTTTGCCACTAGCAGGGGAACATTTTAATTTCTTTCTGATCCTTTAGGTATTTTTAAGTCTGATATTGTAATAGCTCTGTCATGGGGCTAACCCAGATTTCCAGGTGTGTTCCATAAAGCTGGAGTTGTTTTCAGTTTGAATGTATATGAAATTCTAACTTCTTTGTGACATTGCACAAACCTCTGGCTAGTTTTAGAAAGCGCTTTAGAACAATGGAACACATGATTTTCAGCATACTAGCCAGTGAGAATTAATTCTGGTTTTAGTATTTCAGCAGTTTCAATACATAGACTGTCATCATTTACTGTAGATTATAAAAAGAAATAACTACATCAGACAAACACACATTGTGGTGACACATAACTGTGAAGCCAAAACAGCTCTGACCCATCTGAGCATGGACACTGGACATATGGGAGTGTCCTGTAGTGTCTGAAACCAGGACATTGGCAGCAGATCCTTTGGGTCTTTTGGGTCCTTCGGGTTATGGTGTGGGACTACTGTGAATCAGGCTTGTTACAGTGAATCTTGCGGATGCTTAGTTGGATTGGCATCTGGGGGGAATAAAGGACCATGTTTTTAATTTTTTGTTGATTCCTCAAGTCGTTTCTGACCAGTTTCTGCAGTGTGCTGCAGCTGATGAGTGTTTAGGTGGGTGGTGCATGTCAAATGAAATTCTTCCCCTGTCAAAGTAAATTTCAAATTTTAAATTTAGTTTGACACGGGACGAATGGGAAGAATGTCTTGTTGCAGTTTACAAGATAGGTTTAGCACTGGGGGGGACACATTCAGTAAGGTAGGACAGTGGATCATACCCCAGGAAATGTTAAGCACCAACAACAACAATTTATTCTATTCTGGTCAAATTTACACACATTTGTGCCAATTTGTAATTTATCAACCCCTTGATTTTGGTGTTGCAGCAAGATTTGTCATGCTCAAAAATTTTTGTACATTCAAAACATGTCACACATATATGCTTTGAGATGTTTTTTTAAGTATCTCTTAAATTTGTTACTAAAACTAACAAAAACAAAAAGGACAGGCAACATTTCTTTAAGATTACTTAGCAAACACTAATAGTGGGCTCACAACTTGCTCAGTTTTCTAAGATTTTCCCCTGTGTCCCCTTTCCCGGATATGTGCACCAATATGGCTTATGTCATCATGAAAAAAAAATCATTCTTGAAATAACAACCAAACAGCTAATGATGAATACAATAGTACACCTGTGCATCCTCAATTATAGCTCCTCCTTCAGCAAGCCTGCTCTCTCCTTGATCCTCCCCCCATACATTTTAGAAATTAAGACAACATTTAATATGGTGTACTGACAGTGATTTCCGGTTCACAAGCAGGAGGACAGAGGACAGAGGAAACGAGGAGGCACAAATTAGAGAAATGAGGAAAGCCCATCTATCTATACTGTACTGATACTGTAAATCAGCAAATATTAAGTTCTGGAATATAGAGGTCATAGTCATGTTTAAGGTCATGTTTAACTTTGTTAAGGTCTGATTAACTCTTGCTCTCAAGAAACATCAAATATCATTGTGTCCTGTGAGGTGATGGAAGTACAACGTGTGTGTAATTGTATTACTTATGGGGATATAAGTCTGTGGGGGCCTGAAGACCACAGACAAGTTACCATTACATAAATTATAAGATTTTAATCTGAAAGCTGGATGTGGGTAAGGTTTAGGTGAGTGTAAATCTCTAGGAAATGAATTTAAACCAATGTAATGCCCTCTTATTGATGGATACACAGCTATATGTGTGTATCTACTATGGGTGATTCTGGACAGAAATACTGGTGGCATAGCGCTGTCTCTAACATTAAGAGAAGTTTTCGTGGCTGAAATGTTGTCTCAAAAGTCACATGCTTCTGTTGACTCCAGGTGTTTTCAGCATCTTGCTGTGATGGCCTGAGGCTTAGGAGACACACTGAGAGAGAAAATGGAGACAATAAGCCCTACTTGAAAAACAAAGAGGCAAAAAAGAAAGGGGAGTTCTACTGTTGACTCCCTCGCATCCATCTCAGTGGGGAATCTTATCAGAGGTTGTTAATGTCTTGTTCACACTTGGGTCTGAATTCAGTTGTCTCCTGCTGTGTGTGTTACATGCACCAGCAAGCTGGGGGCAAACACCACAGCCGGGAAACAAGGGAACAGGGCATGATTTGCTGAGTAACACTAAGTGATTTTCTCCACGAATCTTAAAATTCAGCAACATGATACACACATCACTAAAAATTCAAGGAACACAGGCCACTCAAGAGAGCATCCCTGGTAGGAAGAGATGGCGTTGCCATGGTAACAGCCAGGCAAGTGGCCAGGCAAAGCCTTTTCGGTGGACCTTGTCCGAAAAGATGTATACATACATTCCCGCCGAGACTCAGCTTCTCATGGCCAAAGCAAAGACAATAAATCTTCTCCTGTCCTTTACAGGAAAGCAACATGAAAAAATCAATTAGATATATTGCTGTTCCATACTGCATGGCATAGGGGTGTACCTCAATGCTACAATGGATCAATTTCTAGCAGGGCATATAAACATGTAACCATTACATTAGAACAGAGTAGAACAGAAACATCTAAAAACATCAGTTTAGTTGTTGTCTTAATAAAATGTTGTATAATGCAAGTTTGCATTTTTCTGTGTAATGGAAGATTTCCATTGGAGTTTCATTGGGTTTTTGTATATATACTTTTATCCTTTTACAATTTACAAGCAATTTCAAGCTCTTGTGTTGGGTGATGTTGTTAATTGGTTTCCATCAGAAGGTCCCTGTTACATTTACACATTTGACATTTCTCTGGCTTCACTCTGAACCAATATAAAACAGACTGGGCTTTTCTTTACATTTTTTTTCATCAGCTTTTTTCCTTAGTTTACAAAGTAGTGATATATTTTATCCCTCCTAAAGTTTCAGTTTAACATTTGTTGTTTCTGGAAGGAACCTCTTTTTATCTTCATCTTAATTTAAGACTTGATTTTGATATTGCTGTTGGATTGGGATTTGATTAATACCTATTTTTGGAGTGGGATTGGAACTTACCTTGGGACTTGTTGATCTTAAATTAAGATGTGACTTAGAATTATTCATTTATTTATTGAGACAGATTAAGAGCTGTGGGTTTTGATGTGGATTTATTGGTGTTGAATTGTAACTTACATTTGGACTCAGTTTTACTATTGTCTGGCAAATCAGTGACTCTAATTACTTTTAAATGTTAGAATCTTTGTAAGAAGGTGAAGAAAGACAGAATCCAGAGAATTCCTTAATATTGTCAAAGACACATGAAAAAGAGGTCAGTCTTTATGTGTCCTGACCAGACCAACTCCCTTTACAGCTGCATCTTACCAGTGACCACTTTCAATATACAATATAAGATGTTATGACATACTAAAATTATAAAATATAAAAATACAAAAACCTATCAGACAAACTCTGCAATATGACAGGATATGGTCTGTGGTAGACTGGATCTCATGGATCTTTTTTATTGTATTGTATTCTGACTTTTGTAACACAGAAAAAAAAAATTCAAAATGTCTGAACAAAGTTTATATATAAAAAACCAAACGTTGCTCAACTTGCAGGCCATTTCTAAGCAGTGTAGTCTGTAACCTCACGGTGACATGAACACCATCTTCAAGAACACACACTGAAGAGTCTAAAAACTTCCATAGGACTCAAACAGCTACAACTCAAAAGGTAGTGGCAGAAAACAAAGAATCATTCTCCTTTAAATTCCCATTTTGCATAACACAAGCTTTTGTTGGTGTCTCCCCATCCACTGATATCCATCTCACATTCATTGCCAACCCCCGTCACCCTCTTCTCTCTGATAAGGTGTGAATGAAACATGAGTGCCAGGGTGAAACCAGCCCCACTCATTTCCAATACAAAGGAAGATTTGCAAAGTTACATTTGCCGTGTGAATCCTCATCAACAAGAGCCCCATCTGGCAGACTGCAAAGACCCAGACACAGAGGGCCAAATGGGAAATTACATTACACTAGATAAGTTATGCTAACTTCAGTGGTGAGATTTAGCATACAATTGTGTTACATTGGTTTCATTTGCAGCCTGCTAATACTGAGTTTAGAATTCAGCACAGGGCTCTCCAACTCAGATGAGGTCATCCCATACATCTTGAAGAGAAATTCAAAGAGCAAAATATTGGTGATCCACAACCCTATGTGCAGTATGTCAGTATTGTTTCACCACTGACTCTTTTATCAAAAGGTCATCAATGCAAGCCCACATCTGAGAAAATGTGGAATGAGGCTGATTGTGTCACATTTAAGTCACTTGGTAAACATGAACTGGCTGTGGACTGTGACAATTTAAAGACTTGTAGGTCAGTGCCTAAACTTGGTAAATCATTCATGTTTTCTCAGTTGTACACTAACTGATTTGACTGTACAGAGATGAAACACATCAGTGCTGGTGTTAATGTTGACATCTATACTAAATTTATAAAAATCTACATTTGATGGGTTGAAAATATCTCACCACATCATCTACTGACATTGTAAGGCCAATGTTGAAGTAGAATCAGCTATCTGATACTTACCTATATCATGGAATGGCCCTTTAATCAAGAATGGGCAGCCAGCATCCCCCCAGCCTCTGCCCTTGACCTGCAATCTGTACTTCAGTTTTAGACTAGCACAGATCGCCCTTTGGAGAAGGTGTAACCCAGGTTATTTTTTTTTATAGCTACAATTTAAAGATGTGCCCTAAACACATCATATGCAGGAAATCACTGATAGGTTGAAAAGAGGATAGGTTGAAAAGAGGACTATAGCTATAATGATATGCTCACTGAATGTGTGATTGTGATTGCTACCTGTTCATTAGTGCCTGTGCAGAATGGAGAGATTGAAGCTTTTTGAGTATGAGTGAATGACAGAAGTAATTTGTCACAGGCAAGGAAAGACAAAAGATGAATTAAATTAGCTAACAGCAGAATCCAGAAATATAGTGTGTACTTGTGATTGCATTTTTTAAATGTTAGAACTTTCTGGCCAGCCACTATCTATTTTATATCTCTTCAAAGGCCTGTTTGAAGGTTAGGACTTGGTCTTTGAGTTAAAGTTAGGTTAAAGTAAGGGTAAGGGTAAGGGTTTGGCACTCAGCTATGGTTAAATTTAGCAAGAGCAAGAGGCTTAACAGTGTAGTGACATCAATGAACGTCTTCACAAACACAGCTAAACAAACAGGCTTGTGTGTGTATGCGTAGTGACCATCCCATCTGGAGGAAAATAATGAGAATATCATAGTTTGACTACCTTTTAGCTGATGAAGGGCATCAGTTTGCTCCATATGTTTTAAATAAAATTCCTCAAAATCCTTTATCCTATCTGTGGCCCAACTTTCAGTTTCTTGCTGTGTTTGCTTGTATGCCTCATTTGTTCTTTAACAACATTTAACAGCAAAATATATAATAACACGATAATAAAATATAAGTCTACAGTGACACAAAGTTTGTTTTTCATGCACTCTGCCACTTCAGCTTTTCTACATGTTTCTATGATATAGTGAAGAACAATCACAAGAATTTCATACCATTCAAAAACGTTTATTGGCAAATAAATAAAAATTTAGTTTTAGCAATGGTGCCACTGCCAAAACTTTTGGCCACCATTGTATCTACAAATGCTTTTTGCTAAATTGGTGCCTGTAAATGTCAACATTTCTTTAAACCAGAGCTTTTGTGTTGTTCTGCTAACTATTCTGTGTTGATGGGTTTGTATGATGCAGGTCCAGCCACTCAGATTTAATTCACTATTGTGCAGTTCAGGTAGCTTTTGAGCATATTGTAGCTGTACTTTTGCTGTACTGAGTTTGCATTCACATAATATATGGTGTATTGTACATCATTTAGCAACTTACTTTAACCCAATAACAAAGACAACATTAGAATCATTAGCATTAGAATCATCAGTAGTTTCAATCATGCACACATATTTTTTTTCTTTCATGTGGCTAAATAATAAATGACTTTTGAAAGGTAAACGCTAAATATTTTTATGTATTTTTATCAAGACCACAATGTTCACACTGTTTATTTCCTGATTAACCACTCCCAAAAACCACAGATAGGACACATCTATTTCGCTATCACCAGTGAACCTAACATGAGTTAATCTCACACACCAGTAGCAGTCATGCTAAGGGGAACACTGGAAATAGAGAACATCTTTTAGACAAAATAAGAGAACTGCTCATCCAAACGATGAGTCTGAGGTAATTTCTCCATCACTACAGGCACCAGTTTTGAAGGAAATCAGATAAACAGTTGATGAGAGAGTCGAAAAACAGTTGAAATAGAATGTACAAACATACAGATAATTTTCAAAATATAAGAGAGTTATAAATTCATCATTCATAGGTGTTTGTGCTATGTTTTTCTAACTCTCTGCTTAGCATTTGTTATTCTGGTGCAGTGGTTCAGACTTGTGTTTTTGACAGTTGTAGAAGCACCAATAGACTGCATTTTTTTCTTTTCAGATCTTGATATAGGTTGGCAATACTTGGAGATGGCAGGTTGGTTTCTTTACTCAGTCCAATCATGCAATTCCCTTGCACCAGCTCTGAGAGATCTTCTGGCATTACTGGGGCCAGAGCCACTGGCATCAATTAATGTGACTCGAAAGCATCATAGTAGGTCCCCCTCTACACTAATATTCATTTCAGGTGATTGTGGATAGGAAAGAAAAGTCCTTCGCCTTTAGCCCTCTGTGGCCTGGGTTCCTTGTGTCGCTCACCCCTTCAAAACCTCCACCCTCCAGCTGGGGCGAAGTTACATTTTAGTTATAAATTTACATACAAATGTTAAAAAGAGGTACAAAAATTTGTGCTCAGCTTACTTGCGTTTGACTCTCTAACAAATCCAATTTAAAAAGTATCACACTCAACATTTTTAATTCGATTCTAACAATTATGTAGCACTTTTTTTTATGACATTATGAAAGAAGCATTAAAAACAGCAAACACAACAATCTACTGGATTCACTGAATCTAGAGCTGCATTGGGAAATCAGCAGACAAAGAGGCAAATAAGGCCTCAGAATGTTAAGTATTCCAGGAGAGCACCACACTGAAACTCTGCTGATTTCTCCTGATTCACTGAAGATGAACAGTGAGTTAGTTTGGATGTGTTCTCAGACATGTCTCTGTGTCACTCCCTGATAGTTAGAAGATGAACTTGGTCAAGGTGAGAGGAAGCCCCAGCTGGGGGGAAGCATCCTAAACATTTTAATATCTCCACAAGACTTCTAATGAGGGGGAAAACTGCTGAGTCCTCTTTCTCACACTGTCACTTTATGCTGCTCCCATCTCAATTTCCCCTCTGCACCATTAAATTACATTACCAAAATACTGTTGTTGTTTTTTTTTCATGATTGCAGACAGCTGGCTGCCAGTTTCGTGCTGCTGGGGAAGTATTTGACTTACATTGGGTTTACTGATGAGTGGAAAACAAAATCACAAAGTCACCCAATCAAAAAAAAACAAATCACCGCCAGCATTCCAGTACCCCCTAGAACGACCACTGGGGGTCAATCAGCAATTTCAAAGATATCAGTTTGTCATTTGGAGTTAAGTTGATCATATTCAATTATCTTTCTATGTAATAAGAATAATACAATAAAATAGCTATTTTTATTCAGTTTACGGGGTTTATTTTTGAACAACTGCTTTACACTATTGTTGTAGAAAAACTGTGAAAGTATGTCATGTTGTCATGTCTTGCACCTCTGCTTCACTCATCCCTAGCCTGCAGCCCTTCTTCTTTCTTTCTTTCTTTCTTTCTGTGTGTGTGTTTGGGTAGAGGTTATGAACACAAGTCATGAACTCAAAGATGTTAGAATTTTAATTAAACAGAATAAAAGGGGTAAAATGGGCCTCTTTTGTCATTTCTAGTGTTAGCAAATATAGGTGAGATGGACCAGGACTCTGTGGAAATGTTACGAATAAATGCTCAGAATCAATATTTCATTATATGTATATACTCATGCCACAGCCACCTCAGAAGGATCACTCACACTTGCATGCACACACACAAGCAGCCCAGCAGTGTCTCCACAGTGTTTTGCTTTATTTGTATGACATTAAGTGCAGTCATTGTGCAGTCTCCTGCTGAAGAGCTGAATGCTGGTTAAGCCTTAAGCCAGTAATGCACAAAGTTAGCAGCATGAGCTCTCACACACTGTTCAGAATCTGGCAAAGTGCTGCTCCACTGCCAGATTTATTATACTAACCTAATCTAGGACTTGTTGATTTGAGCTGGGACTTGGACTTGGACTTTATTGGAAAATAAAGTAAATAAAAGTAAATAAAACTGGGAAATTGCAAGTTACTCAGAAAATTATGGTATTAAATTACAACATGGCATTGGGAATGCTAAATTTTAACTTGGATTGACTTGATCTTGAATTAGAACTTGTCTAACATTACTTCCCAAACTCTAGACTGGCTGCTAATACTACTCCTAATGCTGGTAGCATTGCTGCTGTGACAACTGGAGTATACAGAGTAAGTTAGTACTTTACAGAGAAAACAAATAAAGCTTTAGCAAATGCAAGAAGGAAAACAAGAATTTAACCTCTTTACACCCACCAGATTACCAGTGACCTGTTTAGATTTAGGGCTAGGTTCACATCTACTGCTTTATAAGAAATTTTCACCTATATGGCATACACAAATGAATGACGTGTAAGGTCAAAATGCATGTAAGAGAGTTGATTTAAAAGGTAACATCTTCTGCTTTCTGAAATTTTATTTATTTTATATATGGCTTAAAATGCAACCCTAACCGTAAATGGTTTACTGGTGACTTAAGAGGTTACCAATGATTGAAGCGGTTGCTGATACATTAAAGATAAACAGTAGTAGAAAATCAAGACAGCCCACCCCATGCCATGTCTCTTTTGTTCTGATTCGTTTCTCTGAATGACCTCTTTTCCATCGCAACAGTTTCTACCAGGTTCACAGTCAAATTCAAACCGGTCGACCGCAGCAAAATAGCTTAATTACTCAGAAATAAAGTTACAAAACCAACATACACATCATCTTCCTTCCTTAATCTTATTGGAAATTAGGAACTGAGTTTGTAAGATAAAATCTTATTGTGTATTCATTATTGCTCCTTATGGCATTCTCCAAAACAATCATCTCTTCTATCGAGCTGAGCAACTCACAAAGACACACAAGAGATATGTGCAGCAATAATCCTGGCCGTGACCATCCGTCAATATGCAGTTGTGCTGTGTTGAAAGTGATACATAAACTTTACTAAAGTAAAGTAAAATTATGGTAACGTTATTTCTGCAACATTTACAGAGAAGTAGCTCATTCAGATGTGAAGCTGACATTTTCATATGGCATCAGGTTTATGAAATGGAGCGAATGTCTTACAGCAGCTTCTGTGCGTGTGTGCTTGTGTGTGGTCTAGGTATTACACATGGTGTAGGGACCTAAATCTCTTTACACAAAAAGCAAATCTCCAGAATGATTTGGTTAGTAGGCAAGAAGTAATTATGGTTAAAGTTAAATCTATGGGACATTAATGTAGGTGAATGACTTCGAAGACTCTCTCTCGCTCTCTCTCTCTCTCTGTGTATGTGTGTGTGTGTGTCTGTGTGTGTGTGTGTGTGTGTGTCTGTGTCTGTGTGTGTCTGTGTCTGTGTGTGTCTGTGTGTGTGTCTGTGTCTCTGTCTGTGTGTGTCTGTCTGTGTGTGTGTGTGTGTCTGTGTGTGTGTGTCTGTGTGTGTGTGTGTGTGTGTGTGTGTGTGTGTGTGTGTGTGTGTGTGTGTGTGTGTGTGTGTGTGTGTGTGTGTTTGTGTGTGTGTGTGTGTGTGTGTGTGTGTGTGTCTGTGTGTGTGTGTGTGTCTGTCTGTGTGTGTGTGTGTTTCTGTGTGTGTGTGTGTGTCTGTCTG
>VUQI01062701.1:0-14016 GCA_015106735.1 Paratilapia polleni | reverse complement strand
AGGCTTTCCACAAGGTTTAGGAGTGTGTTTAGGGAATTTTTGACCATTCTTCCAGAAGTGTATTTGTGAGGTCAGACACTGATGTTGGACGAGAAGGCCTGGCTCGCAGTCTCTGCTCTAATTCATCCCAAAGGTGTTCTATCAGGTTGAGGTCAGGACTCTGTGCAGGCCAGTCAAGTTCTTCCACACCAAACTCGCTCGTCCATGTCTTTATGGACCTTGCTTTGTGCACTGGTGCGCAGTCATGTTGGAACAGGAAGGGGCCATCCCCAAACTGTTCCCACAAAGTTGGGAGCATGAAATTGTCCAAAATGTCTTGGTATGCTGAAGCATTAAGAGTTCCTTTCACTGGAACTAAGGGGCCGAGCCCAACTCCTGAAAAACAACCCCACACCATAATCCCCCCTCCACCAAACTTTACACTTGGCACAATGCAGTCAGACAAGTACCGTTCTCCTGGCAATCGCCAAACCCAGACTGGTCCATTGGATTGCCAGATAGAGAAGCGTGATTCATCACTCCAGAGAACACGTCTCCACTGCTCTAGAGTCCAGTGGCGGCGTGCTTTACACCACTGCATCTGACTGCATTGCGCTTGGTGATGTAAGGCTTGGATGCAGCTGCTCGGTCATGGAAACCCATTCCTTGAAAGTTGGCAACCTCTGCGCACTATGCGCCTCAGCATCCGCTGACCCCGCTCTGTGATTTTATGTGGCCTACCACTTTGTGGCTGAGTTCCTGTCATTCCCAATCGCTTCCACTTTGTTATAATACCACTAACAGGTGACTGTGGAGTATTTAGTAGTGAGGAAATTTCACAAGTGGACTTATTGCACAGGTGGCGTCCTATCACTGTACCACGCTGGAATTCACTGAGCTCCTAAGAGCGACCCAGTCTTTCACAAATGTTTGTAGAAGCAGTCTGCATGCCTAGGTGCTTGATTTTATACACCTGTGGCCGTGGAAGTGATTGGAACACCTGAATTCAATGATTTGGATGGGTGGGTGAATACTTCTGGCAATATAGTGTATGTACAGAAATGTACACTGGAAGATGCATATGTGCTTAAATTCACATATTGCTACACACACAGACACTGAGTAGAACTGTGTAGCAGTCAAGGCGCCCCTCCTCTGTGGCCACAGTGATTAATTACTTTTAACAAAGCAAACTAAGTCTTGCTTGTCTGGATCAATTTTTTCCCCATCTTGGTGCAAACCGCTGTCACCAGTAATTGCCAAACTCTGTGTAGTATGAAAAGAGGTCCACTTTCACCTCTCCCTGGTCCTAAGCTAACCATAGCCTCAATTTTCCACACTTGTGGGCCTACTCTCCTGGCTCCCATGGCGCTAACTGTCCTCTCCCTCCTTCTTTTTCTTTTTTTTTTTATTTTCCTTTGTATCTCCACTGCTTTTTCTTGTAATGCCCCCTTCCTGGGGAGCTATAAAGCTTTATAAAGCTGTGATATGGGTAGTCATGTCATCTTATTATCTCTCATTTTTAGTAGCTGCCCTGCTTTTAGAGCAGCACATATAATAATAAAGCATAGTGCCTCTTTCCATCCACGCATGCTAATTGGCATTGCTCCACCAAGCTGATCAAACACCATTAATCTATTTGTAGTATATATTTGTTTCTAAATGAGAAAATTAATACATTCCGTTCCTACAGCCAGCTGTGTGCGGTGAGCCATATTGATTGTTGGCACCCACAGTATGAGTGTGAGTTCTGAGCAAGTGTTTTTATTTGACTTTCTTTGTAGGGGTGTGTTTGCGTGAGTATGCGTGCGTGTTTTCTGTTTTCTGGAGTTGGATTAATTTGATGTTCAGAGCAGCTGCCAGAGGAGTTTCAATGAACACATTCAGTGTCTTTTTTGAACATATAAACTGCCCACGGGTGGTGAGGAAACCTGTTCACTGGACAGGCCATGGAGTCTCACAGCACGCATGGAGATAGATATCAAAGCGAGGGAAATACAGCAAATGTTATTAGCAGGCGGACACAATTAATGATGCATGGTGATGGCCAGAGAACACTGAGGGAACTAGTTTAATGAGCTAACACAAAGACTGCGCAGATGTTCTACAGGGCTACTCAGCGTTATCAGAGGCAGATACCTCCTTTTAGTAGAAGTCTGCCAATTAGTCCTCTATTGGGACTTGACTGTCAGAATTTGAGTTTAAAATTGTAAGTACTTGCTGCTATAATGTGCATTAGCAGCACTCTACATCTTTTTTCATCTCTTAGTATGACATATACCCTGTGAAAATGATCCTGTTGTTGAGCTCAACTACATCTAGGACTGACCAATATCTCTCCATAGAAAAGCAGCCCTGAAAACTACTTCATTGTCTCCTCATTAATAATGAAAAAGTCCACACTGGTCCACTCATAATCCTGCTTTTTTCACCTTCTCATATTTTCTCTGGCCCTGCAATGTGCTGGAGCATGTCATATATATGGTAAGTAGAGGACCCTGTCCGCGTGGGACTCATCACACACTTAAATTGGTGCAGCATGGAGTTCATATTGCAGTGTGGCCGAGGGGGAATTAGCCAGTCTATATATAAACCTCCGCTGCATGTGTTGTGAATTAAAGTGCATTTATCTGATAATCGCTGGGGAGTTCTCCTTGTACACGGGCATGGCAAAGCAGTGGCGCTGCAGCCACAAAAGCCCAGTATACTGATGCTGCTGCTGCTGCACTGGGAGATGGGAAGGAGAAATAGGTCATTCACAATAAAGAGTTCTGATAGCCTAGATGGCAGTAGACGTGTACAGTAGACGAGGGAGGAATAACAAGGGGCATCACTGTGTCTCCTTGATGTGCAAACCTTTACCTCCCTCTCACACCCTTTCCACTGTCTTATATATAACTGTTTTGGGCTCCATTGTCTTTCCTCACCCTCCCCTCTTTTTTGTCCAGTCTTATCAACCCCTCAGTGCTTTATCTGTGATTCAGCTTGCCTTTACTCAATCATGTATGACTTCTTACTAGCAGAATCAAAAGCAGTGGGGCTCATGCCATGCTTTTCATTAGAGCTCTCCATAAAGGCTGACTGTGAGTCTTTTGAAGTATCGCAGGGCAGCTCTGGAGAAGCACACTGTCAGACGGCAGCCTGGGCTGCTGACTCTTGTTTGATGAAGCAACTTCCCACTAAGGCCAGAGCAATTTAATGAACCCAACACAAGTGCTGACACTGGCAAGGAGCTGTGCCTACTGTGTGACAGTGTGAGAGGGTAATGACTTGACTTGACTCTTTCTCTCTTTGGGATCTTCAATGATAACCAAGCAAAAAAGCACCTCAGGCTCCAAAAGCTATTTTGACTTGGCAGCTTATTTTTCACACTCTGCAAATGCCAGTTTAAACTGTTTTCATTTTGCACAGACTAAATATTTTCTGAATAGGATGTTGCATTTTTTACTACAATACATCTGCCTTTGATTCCCATTATAAAGTCAATACATCAGTGAAGATGGCAGCAACATGTGGGATATTAAAATGGCTTATAGTGTCATGCTTTAAAGAGTTCTTGAGAGAGGTTCAGTTGGGCACAGTTTCCAATGGATAATGAAGATGCCTGGTTTCTCATGTTGAGAACATGTGTCCCTCCATTTGTGTTTACTAGGAGGAGGGTATTTTTCATCCATGCTTGAGGTCAGTGTCAAAGCCAATTAAGGGAGTATAAATTAAGATGGAGGACACAGTGCCTCAGGCCAGAAGAGCAGAGAGTCAGGGCCAAGTAGTTCTATCATCACTGTGGGGTAAAACACATCAGGGGCACATATGATCATGACTGCTTATGAAATTTACATTGTAAATAAATGATCAAACCTCCAAATTTGTATAGAATAATTGGGCTTATTTGTTGTACTTAAAAAAATAAGACTGACAAGGAGTTTGGTATGACAATAAACACTTAAAATATCCAGTGGAGAATGGCGGCCTTTGCTTGATGCACCGTTTAGGTTGAAAAATGTGTAGTCTATAAAAAGCAGGCCTTTCTAATATAGTCTTTTATGACCACCTTTAGCCTAGTCAGCATGGAGGGCACTTATGCAGCCTTGAGTTTGCTCTCTTTTTCAGGTTCACCATCTGGCCTTGATTGATTAAACCTCCTTTAAGTAATTAATGCCCACTTTAATTGCTAGTCAGCCCCTGTGGCTGTTGGGATCGTGTGCAGTGCTCAGGCAGAGACGAGCCAAAGATCTAGTTGAGACGGGCACGGAAATCTGTTTAACACCCTGACCCTCTCAGCCTTACATCTAAACACTCTTAAGATGCTAATAGGAATCCAAGTATGCTAGCTGCATCCATGTGACAAATCGGGCCATAAATCATAGTGGTAGAGTGTGACATGGCTTTTCTAACATTGGAATTAACATGCTTGGAATGAGCTACAGGCAGATTGTGATTTTATCTGGTGTTTTATCACTTTCCATTGGTTTGTTTCCTTTGTGAAAACTGTCAGCTGTGGTGGACATGCACGTAGCAGAAAGAAAATTGAATTTCCTCTGCCAAACAGTGCATTGTGACAGCGTGTCACTGCTCGACCCCACAGCTTTCCACTATTGTGCTGTTTCATCTGTTTGTGATAAATGAGCAATATCACTTTTTTCCTTCTGTTTCACTTTGACTGTCACAATAGATGTGCACCACATGACACTCCACTGGTTACAAGCTCTGACCTTCTTTATTGAAGGTTCTCTTTGTCTTTTGATAATTGTTTTTAGAAAACGTTAAACCCTCCCCCAGCCAGATAATGCAAGACCCAGTGAATACAGAATGCTCAGCATTGATTCCACATACCTGACTATGACCTTTTCCAATCTGGAGTCCTACGCTGCCTGCCAGTTTGATGTGAGCCGGCTAATCGATTCCTTGCAACCATGAGAGACTACTACATTGTCTCTCACTCTTAAATCCCTGCCAGGCAACCTGGAGTATACCTGGGTTTCATTGTTGCCACTCACTGAATAATGAAACATTTACCCTTTAATTGCCAGCTTCACAAAGAATGATCTGTTTAATTTGCTCTCATTAAAGCCATCTAATCTAATAGGCTAATTAAGGGCTTTGGATAGTACAGCAATCACCAGAGTCTACAACGCCTTTAGGGAGAAATGCATCAATGGATCATAAATATTTTACCATGTCTTCCTACATGCAGATTACAAGGTGCCTCAATTTGACTTGCATAGGTGCTTAACAATGCACCTTTGATGTGGCTTATCTTGTTAACAAAAATGTCACTGTACAGTTAACCTAGGGTATTCTACAAAAGCCCTCAAAGTCAGCACATAGAACACAACAAAATCCTGAAAAAGCAACTTTTTTCATTGATTGGCTGGATTATTGAAGAAATCTTTCACTCACTGTAAGGAAAAATTAGTTTGTTGCTGATTTTTTATTTTTTATTTTTCCTCATAGATACAACACATATAGACAGGTAAACACACACTGGATCGATGTAGGTCAGGGATGTTTGCTGGTTTAGGGTTTGGCTTTATTAGATTGAGGAGATGGTAATAGACAGACAGCTGTGTCATGATTCCATCCAGGGCAGAGGTTTATGTTTGACCCAAGGCAATGGGTGTAATGCCCCTGCTGACCCTCATGGGGGACCTGAGACCTGTTCAGCCATGGAGAATAAGGAGATCTCTGCCTGCAGGGAGTCACAGGAGATGGATAGAAACTCACAGTTTTGGCTTCAGAAATAGATTTAATTAAGCAGAGGCTCCATTGTGCTTCTTCTGTGGCTTTCAGCTTGTCAACTTGAAGGGCAGTGGGCCTAAAGCTGCAATCATTCCATTTCACTTTTTTCAACTGTTCTCCCAGCTAATTTGTCATGGCCGACAGTTATCCCTGGATATTAAATTAAGCAGCTGACATTTTGTGTACCCAGCGAGTCGACTGTGTCACCTTGAAAGTGTAGTGGTGGAGATGTGCAAGGGATGGCGCAGGCACATGTCTTAAACCCTGGTCGACACATGACATTTCTGGGCCACACTGGAAACCAGGCAACACCACCTATAGTTAAAGAGCAAAGAAAGAGAGGAAAGAAAAGCAGCAATGCTTTTGTTCCTGTCACACTATTAGTGTTAATCTAATCCCAGCGTTCTGGCCTGTATGGAAAGCTGATTTCAAGTAATACATGTTTATTGGAGACAGATGGGTGATTTTCTTCTGGAGATATTGATGTATTTTTTCTCAGTTTGTATTTGTGTATGTGCGTGTGTGCCTGCAGTGTATTTGCAGCCTGCTGTCCCTGTTTGATGGACTGATTTGGGTTCCATTATGTCGCCAGCGGGGGTTCAGTTCAGAGTCGTAGCTTTGGCACCACTCGCCCTGTGGGTGACCAGAATCCATCTACAGCAGGCGTATCCTAAACACAGTACAGCAGTGAAGGGTGTGGCACGATCTAAACAGAGCTTATGTGGCTTCTGTTGATTTCCACATTTGAGTGCATCTCTATTATTGCTGATCACCGATCAGGACACAGCAAGCTACACAAGGCCTTGGGCTCTACTGGAGCACAGCTGGAGCCATCTGTTCAGTGACAGGCTGCCTGCATTGTGTATGAGGAGCTATGCTATTTGTTTAGAGAGACATCAGTGTGCTTGAGATTTTACACTTCTGAATGTGTGGCAGAAAACAGCTTCAGCTGTTAGTAAAAAACCTGAAGACATGGGCGTGTTTCCAGCTCCAGTGCCCTTGATACAAAGTATTTACAAATTACCTATGCAATTTGATTTTATGCTGAAAGTGACAGATTTGGAATCAGGTAAACAAATAGATTAGACAGTTGTTAGTGAGCATTTTGTCTTGGAATCACTGCATGCATCTCTAGGATAATGGGAAATAGGTGCATCAGTTTATTGAAATGTGAAAACATACATGGAAATACAGTATATAAGGCAAAAACAGAGTTTTTACAATTCTAACAGGCTTGGAAGTCAATATTTGGTATGTCCACCTTTATGCTTCAACACAACCTGAACTCTCTTTAGGCATGTTTTCTTGTAATTTCTTTAAGTAGTCTTCAGGAATAGTTCTATAATAGAACTATTCCTGAAGGGACATTCAAAGCTCTTCTTTGATGTTGACTGTATTTTGTCTCATTATTTGTCAAGATGATCCCACATTGCTTTAGTAATGTTGAGGTCTGGGTGCTGAGGTGGCCGTTGTATGTTTTTCTGTCCAGGTATGCCATTACTGCATTGGCGGTGTGTTTGGGATCATTGTCATGCTGAAAAATGAAGCTGTTGCCTATCAGATGCTTTCCAAATGGTACTGCATACCATCTGACAGTGCTGTTCTGCGTTACCATCTGATTTGACAAGATCTCTAACACCACTGGCTGAAATGCAGCCCCAAACCATGACAGAGCCTCCACCCTGTTTATAGATTGCTGTTGCAATGTTGTTGCAAAAATACTATTTTATGCCTGTCAAACTGTTATAATTGGCATTTTATGTAGATTCAACTAAAGAAATGAGAAAAAATGATGTGTTTTTGTGACAGGCTGCTAGTAACAAAGTAAAGTTACTAGCAGCCTGTAAAAGTAAAGTAAAGATACAATTTAAAATTGGTTCTTTGCTAAGTTCTCTGTTATGTGTCAACACTGGTTCATCCCTTGAGTTAGGTGCGTTTTTATGCTTAAATGACTCACAAACCAGTGTTAAGTGGCTTAACAAACAAACAAAAACAAAAAAACATTTGAAAATGGTCAGGTATAAGGACTGGACTGAAAATGAGTGAAAAACCAGCCAATGTCCAAAGAAAAACTTTTCAACAGCAGCATCATTTTCACAGGATATATGTCATACTAAGAGAAGAAAAAAGTAGAGAGCTGTGCATTGCTGCTAATGCACATTATAGCAGCAAAAACCTTCAGAAAGACTGAAGAATTACTGCTCAAGAGCACTTTAAAAAAATTACAAGAAAGTCTGGCTCCTTGGAAGCAAAATGAAGGGTGCCTCAAGACTTTTGTCTCTCTCTCTCTCTCTCCCATATATATATATATATATGGGCTTTTGAAAATATATAATGACTTACTGACTGATGAAGTCTAGTAGTGTTTTTTGTCAGCATTTATCCATTTTCAAGCAGCCATACAAGAAAGTTTGTGCAAGTGCTCATATCAGGATGAGTGCTAAATGCTTTTACACACTGTGCATCTTCATATGTCAAATCATACTCCTGTTGCTCATTGTTCCTCTCCATTTGTCTAATCAAATATATATATTTTCACTGAATTTTTCCTTTAAGCCCATTAGGCCGAGCTCTTGAACACAGATTGGCAAGTGCAAACACAGACATGTTCCCAGGGACTGAGGACACCCCTGGGGTTAGAGTGTACCAGCAAGGAGCCTAAGAAGGGGCAAGGACATATGCCGAGACATTAATCTGCTAATAGAAAAAGAGCCTCCAACAGCTGGTGTTGTGCCAAATTCACAATCTTAATCTTGTCAACTTTCTGTTCACTTGCTCTGACTGTGAGCCTTATTGTGAACAACAGAGCTGTCACTGGAAGAAAATTGTCCATGTTTCATTGTAAGTGCCTTGTTAGAGCGAAAGAGCGTATTCAGTGGTGTGCATGAGCTTATTTGTGTATATGCGCAGGGAATGTTGGTTCCCCACAGTGTCTAGCACAGTGTATTGCAGTGATTTTTTTTGCATCATTTCCCTCTTCCTCCTAAGCATAAAAACATGAATATTTAAAACTACATCAAACAAGCATTCATGAAATATTAAAATGTTCGAGAAAGAAGAAAAGCTTTTACCCTGTCTCCTATTCATATGTGTTTTGTAGCCCCTCTCTTTCTTTCTCTCTCTTTTCCTCACACATACACATAAACACACACATACAGGCATGCACATAAGCCCTCTCAGAATTTACCCACGGGTAAGAATGACAAACCTTGCCTTCTCTATCCACTCTTCTGAGGTATCAGCACATTGCTGCATTAAGTACAAGAGGCGAAGATGCAAGAAGGTTCGATAATTTACCCCGGATTGAATTTCTGGCAAAACACATTATTCAAAGTCTTGGTTTGTCGATGTCATGTTGTAAAAGATGCCAAACATTTCAGGAGGGCATGTATTGTGTGAGAACTTTGCTTACAGAGGAGTGATTCTCTTTAATGCCTCCTGTTTGGGGAGATGTTTCTTGGCTGAAAGATTAAACATTGACATTCAATTGTGTATCTAATGTTGTGTGTTGATAGGGCAAAGCAAATCTGTGTAGCAACCTCTTTCTTTGTGATGCCCTCTCTTTGTATTTCCCCCTGTACTGTACCTCTATCTATTTCTATGTCTGGCTAAGAGCTATAGAGGCTGTGCTAATCACTGTAACAGCAGCTCTGAGCAGATGCTGCTGTGTTTTTAGAAAAGATCCTGTTAAGCATGCATTAAAATAAAAATGTGTAGGGGTAAAAATCTTGCTCTTACTTCACCCAAAATGCGTCACGCCAACCACATAGACGACCTATTGGTGTTATCTCTCCAGCTTTAACCCGTTTGCACTATTTGATTCTGCTCTATGCTATTCAGGCTTTTACTTGTGTGTCAGTTTCAGTTTATCTTGAGCTCTCATCAGTATCAGATCACTATTGTCCTTAATTAGTATTCAGCTACTGTAATGTAAATTCAGTGGAACCCTCTGTTTTAACAGCAGTACTGGATGAACTGACTTTTTGGATTATGCAGAGGCTGTGATTATGTGACACATATGTCTTTGTGCAGCCATATGGTGTATTTTGAAGCCAATGGGAGATTAATTGAAGAAAAAAATCGAATAAGGCTGTATGGCACATTGATTCTGTCAACTTTGTTTGCAGTATTTCAGTGCGTTTTCTACCTAGTCTAGTCTTTCAGCCTTATGTAGGACAAGATGAGGTACAATGAAATGATTAAAGAAGATGCCAATTTTTGTTTGACGCAAACCTTTCTTTTAAATACATCACTTTTTTTCCTCTGGTCGTCTCGGTCAAGGTACAGCGCTTAAGAGAATGAAAGGGAGAGCAGTCATATTGTAGGCTAAATCTAATCAAAGGGAGAAGTGCTTTTAAATGTCTTTTGTTCCCTTGGGCAAAACGTTTGTGAGGTCTCTCAATTCTAGCCAGTGCATCCTGCCCAAACTCCACCGCTGCTAGATGCAATTAATATTGAGCGGATACCCTGAACCGTGCTCTACTCATATAATAACAGTGTTAGAACAAAGGTTAATGCTTTGAATTTAATCTCTGTCCTCGTCATTTTCAATGGAGATGTGATGCAAGTGAGGGGTGGTGGAAATGTTGAGGGGGGCAGCAAGTCTGGAGAGAGATTGGTAGTCAGTGGGGGCTCGGACGGAAGCAAAATTAATTACTGGTCTCTATAAATTTGATGTCATGTCTCATTTTCCCTAATCCTCTCTGCCTTTCTCACTTCCTAGTGGTGCTAACAGAGAAGCTTGGGAAGGCTAATGAAAAGGCCTCTTAGATCCTAATGGCAAATTAGCCCTTGTGTCACTTTTGGAAGCTATGAGTGGAGTTACTGCCTACTGAATGAGAAGGTGGCCAGACGGTAGCCTGGACTACTGCTGCCCCTCACACACAAGCCAACCCACAATAATACCAGTATAAGGGAGACTTTAGGACTCTATCGCTTATTTTCCCATTGCTTTATAGCTGTAATTGTGTGACACAAGCCCAGATATTATAATATAGACTATTCTGAGAGACACTTTGCTTTCTCTTTAAGGGGATTTATTGGTTTGGATTGTGAATAATAAGCTGAATATAGTTTCATCTCTCTCTTTGCTGGTGTTGTAAGACTGGACCAGAGTCAGGTTTAACAACTCAAAAGGATTATTGTCTGATCAGGCCTTAGACACAAACATACTGAGTCACTTGCCTGGATGAAACATCTCTTCGCTAGTGATTCCAAACAGACATGCGGGAAAAAAAGCACAATTATTGTTGGGGCTTTGGATCCCAGAGACAGCGTCTGTATTAGGTTTCAGTGTGCAGAATGTTCCAAAAAAAATTTCAATCTCTAACAGAAAGATACAATATGTCACAAGTTGCATGCAGTATCTGCCTCACAGTACTGATGTATTATAATTCCAACAATGTGACTTTCCCAGCTCTATGAATAAATGACTGGATGACAAATCTGTTTAATTTTTGTCTCTTTGAAGAGCCTTCCCTGTGTCCAAAACATTACGTAAATACATATCTGATCTAAAAAATACAGCAAAAACAGACTGGCCTGTTGTGTTGCTATTTTACAACTGTGTACTGTCAAAGAGAATGAATAAGCTGAAGTATTTATGGGTGTTATTTTCTAAACTACAGACAAACTTGAGTAAGTAGTTCTGTCTCATTCTCCTTTTTCTTTCTCTTTACTTTTTTCTAACAGCCAAAGAGAAATCCCAATGCTCAACTTGTGCAGTTTACTCCCACAGCAAAGAGAGAAAAAATATTGAATAGAAAAACAATAGTTGCTCCTGAGAAGGCAGCCAGCCAGAGTGTAACATGTGCATTTATGTAAAACTTATAATCCAATTAACAAGTACAAAAAACCCAGTGATCACTCTATTATGGGAATACAAAGGAGAGAGGTGCCATGTTCGGAAAACTGCTCATGTGGAAAAAATGCTAATGGCGTGAAATGAGTGTGTCTGGTAATGTGTTTGAATAAAGCCCCATGCTGTGGTGAAAGACTTGAGCCCTGATAGCTCTTTTACCTCCTTCTCTCTGCAGGCATACTTCCGACAGGGTGTTGCCCTTCAGTACCTTGGACGCCATGCCGACGCACTGGCCGCCTTCGCCTCTGGGCTGGCCCAAGACCCCAAGAGCCTACAGCTACTGGTGGGCATGGTAGAAGCCGCCATGAAGTCACCCTTACGAGGTGAGAAATGTAGCAGCTGAACACATGCACTCTAAGCGTGTGTGTCAGCAGGTCTTCATGTGTCACTCTCTTTCTGCTTCACCTTCTTCACATGTTTTGTCCTACAGCAGCCTGTCTCAAAGATAATCCTCACTCAATCAATAAGTGTGTTGAGGTGACTTTACCTGTCAGTTTTGTACCCGTTTTGTGGGCAAGCCATCTCTCTATCTGCCCATCTTCCTGTCTTTGTGAGTGACTGTTGGTGTCAAGTACTTACCTTCGGACTCTAAGACATGACGCCTGCAGCTTCAGCATATCTTATTGTCAGTCAGGCTGACACACACTGATAGTCTGTTATCTTAATGAGCATCCAACACTAATGCCATTGTCTGTGTGTGCCCCTGTGTAAGCCTTTTTTTCCTAAAGCTGAGTGGATTCATAAGTAGCATATTCAGGCCAAGATTGTCACTAAAATGTATTCTTTTTGTTATGGACTGTTATCTGTTGTATCAGGCAACTGCAGCAACCTGATTGTCCATGAGTAATCCGTATGGCCCAGCCTAATGAGCCTCAAACAAACCTGGCAACAGTTTTACTTCAGATGACCACTGCGGAGGATTTAATATGCTTCTGATCTAGATGGCACAGATTGCCAACACAGACTGAGTCATCCTGCAGTCTTGCTTTGTCATCACCTCTTTGCCAAACTGCTCTGACACTGTGCCTCTGAATAAATGTGGCCTTGTTTTATAATCCAAAAATTACTGCACTGTGCAGTGGATCAGTAGCTCAGAAGGCCTTTGTTCAGTGAGGAATCAGTGTTTCTGTGATTGAATACTGTGCTTCTCTGAATATTCTTGTGCAAATGCAGAGGAAAAAAAATATTGCAAAGAGAGAAAAGAATGGAAAGCCCATCTTAGCGACAGTGAGCATATAAGCCTGTCATTGGAACCAAAACAAAAAAAGGCTTTGGGTGTGAGCCCAGACCTGAGCATTATGGACCAGAATGGGTCCTCTTAGTAGGGGTAGACCAACATTTAGCCCAAGCCACTTAATCTCTTAATTGTTTACCCTATTTCCCAGAGTGCCAGGCAACCACCAGAGGACCTAATCCAAGGTGTGTTGAGGAGAGGTAGCTAGGTCAAAGGATTAAAAGCAATGATCCTCTCAGAGGGGCTCCTGGCACATGGGGATGATAATCAATGTTACGCCAGCAAACAGGGAGGATAATCAGTGTTACTCAGCCAAAGTCCCCCTGATAAGTGAAAGAAAGGTAGGCAAGCATTGCTTTCTCTCCTTCAAGGCAGAGAATGCCACAGTCCTGTCTGCCACGTTTATTAGCCACATAGCAATCCAGGATTCACTTTGTTACCTCTAGTACCATTTTAATTGGAGTTAATCAATACCAAATTGTATTTATCAAAACACTTTGAATAAGTAGTTTTACTTATCAAAAATATTGCTTGTTAATTGTGTGAAAGCCTATGTATACAATTACACCACCTTGCATCAAAACATAAAATTTCTGCTGTTTTCCAGAAAATATTTGATATTACCTGATTCAATGATGCTGAGTTCAAAAATGCCAATAAAAATATTCAATCACGTACAGTTTTGTCACAAAATGCGAATCCATTTTTTTTTTCACGTTCCTTTGTGCTCATTGTATTTCAGCTTCTCCGACACAGTTGGCATATTTTCGTAGGTTTCTGTTAACTGGACAGAATGACCAATTGGCACAGATGCAGAGTAATTGCCATTATGCAGTAGGACACATTTTAGGCTGGCTTTCGAGCTGTCAATAAACGGCCTCCACTCATCTGCATTGTACTCACGACCCATTGCACCCAAAACACCTTTAACATCAACACAATAGACAAAGTCATCATCCATTTCAAAGAATGGAATAAGATCCTTCTCACAATGCCTATACAAAGAAAATTTGGTTCCTGGAGCCAGGAGGTTTTTCTCACTGAGGATAGACCCAAGCAACTCAGCTGCTTCCTTTGGCAGACCCAAATCTTGTATTAAGTCATTTGACTCTGGCTGAGTGAATAACTGGGGGACAGATGAGCTACTAGAAGATGGATCTTCAGAGTCCTCATCACTAGAATGTTGTGCATCTGGAGACAAAAC
>VUQI01062698.1:37413-55057 GCA_015106735.1 Paratilapia polleni | reverse complement strand
GTAAGTGAGGTTAAGGCTAACTGTTGTCATAAGAATGTGTTATTACTAATGTATATATATATGTATGTGTGTGTGTATATATGTGTGTGTGTGTGTGATAATGATGTCTATGTAGTGTGGTCACGGTTCATGTTATTTCATGTGTGTAATATTGAGGACATGGTCTTGTTAACTTGCTAAGTCTCTTTCAAGACACCTTGGAGTCACAGCTGCAGGCGTGTGACTGTGCGTTGTGTTTAATTCAGTGCATTTAAATTCTGCTATAAAAACACTATAAATATTGTGAAACCTGTAGAGACAGTACAGTAACACCATGCTGTCCACAGGATGATGGTATAGCAGCATTGTAAGAAAATGTGTGCATATATGAATGCTGGTGTTTGGTCATATTTTGTTTTTTAATCACAATTATTTTTAGGTTGTCGATTACCACAACTACAGCTTGCAGTATATCTTTACAAACAAGGCTAAGCAGTAGTGCTTTGTAGGTTATCAAACTGTAATCACAGTAAAAAAGTGCTTAAGACTGATATATTGATCTAAATGCTGAATATTATCTACATACATTATCTACAATAGCTGGTTCCAGTTATTTATTTCTATTTATCAATCTTTTTAAAAATCATTCTCTTTAAAAGTGTGTGTACAGATTAGTGATATCTTGTGCACAACACAGTACAATGAAGATGAAAGATTTTTTTTTCTATTAGGTTATGATTAATCTGGGTTTTTGTCTGGATGGGAGATTCAGGTAAACTTGTCAGTGCGAATCATTGTTATGAAGGGAGTATACTTTGCAGAGCCATGTCTGTCTTAGAAGTACGCAAGGTACAGATACAGTACTGGGTGTCACTGTGGCAGCCACACACTATTTAATCGGCTATGATTCATGGGTCATTTACATGAGGTTCTGTAGATTAAAAACAACAATAGGTTCTCTTACTGAAATCAGGGAGCAGCCATGTTTTTCCTGCCCCTGCATACCTGTCAGATAGCTAGGTAGAAGTTGCACTTTCCACACAATGGGGGAAAAAAAACAACAGCAACAACAACAACAAAAAAAAAACAAAACTGCAGCTTTCTCGGTTTTCAATGCTTGGCAGGGTTACAGAACATTATTAGGCAGATTATGTTTCCATTTTGGTGCTGTGTTTCCTTGGGGAGCAAAGGTTAAAAAAAACACGCAAGCACAGAGAAAAATGTTAATGAATACTGAACTGAGTATTTACATTGAGGTGCATTTAGGCTCAGTGTGAATACTGCTGGAACTGAAGCATCCTTATTTTTGTTCTTCACTGCATGTGACAAAGAAAAAATGTCATTCTTGAAACTTTCCTGGTTAGACTAATGGATCTTTCTATGAATAGAAAAAAAATATTAAATAAAGTGCATGTCCCATATGTTCGACCCTTCTTTTTATTGGTCTACTTTATTGTAACATCATGATAAACAATGGAACTATCTCAAATAACAAGTCAAATTTCTCAAATGTGTTTTCTCACAATGAAAATTTAAATCTTTTTTTTTTTTTGTTTGTTTTGCTTCCTCCAAATGCAGATGTAAAGCTGCTGTGCACCATAAGGAATACAATATCCCAATATTTACACACTTTAGTTAGTGTAATACACAAAGGTGTGTTTTTAACACTTTTTTTTTTTCCCCCAGACGCTTAGGGGTGGAGTTGGGCAAGTCAGTGGTTTATCAAGAGTCAAATACAGGTGAGGCTAAGCATTAAATGTCTAATATTATTTAAGTATGGTTTGCTGTTGTTCCACTAACCCATGAATCAATAATATTTTTTTTTCAGAGACTAGAGTGGATGTGAAAGAATCTGTCCGTGGACAAGACATCTTTATCATTCAGACCATTCCCAGGTGAGACAGAAGGATATGGTATGATATCTTGACCTTAATGTTGATCATTTGCCTTATTTTTTATTTTACAGCTTCTAAATGTAATATTTGGTTCATTCGTAAATGCCTGATTTCCAGGAGCAGCAGCAGGCAGCAATATTAAGCTTAAAAAAAAGATCAGATTAGCCATTTGGCATGAAAACAGTTATCTGATTAACTGTGAAGAAAATTAAACATTTATCAATCAAAAGACATACACTCATCAGCCACTTTACTGGGTACACCTTGCTGGTACTGGGTTGGACCCCCTTTTGCCTTTAGAACTGCCTTAACTCTTTGTGGCACAGATTCTACGAGGTACTGGAAACATTCCTCAGAGATTTTGGTCCATATTGACATGATGGCATCACACAGTTTGTTGGCTGCACATCCATGATGTGCATTTCCCATTCCACCACATCCCAAAAGTGCTCCATTGGATCGAGTTCTGGTGACTGTGGAGGCCATTTGAGTGCAATAAACTCATTGTCATGTTCAAGAAACCAGTTTGAGATGATTTAAGCTTTGTGACATAGCGTGTTATCCTGCTGGAAGCAACCATCAGAAGATGGTACATTGTGATCACAAAGGATGGACATGGTCAGCAACAGTGCTGAGGTAGGCTGAGGTTCGACGTGCTGTGCATTCAGAGATGCTCTTCTGCATACTTTGCTTGTAATGAGTGGTTATTTGAGTTACCGTTGCCTTCCTATCAGCTGGAAGCAGCCTGGCCATTCTCCTCTGACCTCTGACATCAACAAGGCATTTTGGCCCAGAGAACTGCTGCTCACTGGATATTTTCTCTTTTTCAGACCATTCTCTGTAAACCACAGAAATGTTTGTGCAGGAAAATCACAGTAGATCAGCAGTTTCTGAAATACGTAGAACAGCCCGTCTGGCACCAATAATGATGCCACGTTCAAGGTCACTGAAATCACATTTCTACCTCATTCTGATGCTCAGTTCGAATTTTAGCAGGTGGTCTTGACCATGTCTACATGCCTAAATGCATTGAGTTGCCCGCAATGTGATTGGCTGATTAGATATTTGCATTAATGAGCAGTTAACAGGTGTACCTACTGAAGTGGGTGTATGTCACGAGAAATGAGAGTGAAGACCGGACTGGATGGGGTGGCACTGAAAAACATGAACCCAAATGAGTGCTAATGTAGCTCTGTTTCTGTTGGATATGTAAATGAGCAAGTGACTGCAAACACATCAGCTATGACAACTTAATATATTGATGAAATGATAAATGTCTGCACCCCTGATGACCAAAAGTACAAAAAAGTATGTTTTTTTTTTTCCTCTAATTTTCTAGATGAATTACTTTATTACTGAAATTTGATTTATAGCATGTGTCTGTTACATGGCATTATAGCATGACCAGCTTTTTAATATGTAGATATGATCTCAGCCACATGACGCAGGTACTTGTGATATAATAGAAACCAGAACATATCTGCTTTTGTTCTGTGTCTCAGTTAAGTTCTTCTTTTCATGTCATGTGAGTTCAGTTTTCTACCTTGTTTGTCATTTATTTGCCATGACAAAAAGTCAGGCTTTGAAAAACAACCAGAGGTCATGGGGAAGTGTGTGTGTGTGTGTGTGTGTGTGTGTGTGTGTGTGTCATATTCTGGGGCTTCCTTTATTGAGTCTGTACAGAGGCAACAGATCACTCACCTGCCTGTCTACATGCAGTGTCTTGTCACAAAAATGGCATGTCTATATTCAAAAAGTAGTGAAATCAACTAGTAATCAAAGTAATAAGTTTTCTGATAGTCCTCACCACAGCACAGACTTTTGATTTGTAGTCAGCGTAGTTCAGAATTACCTGTAAGAACTTTTCTTACATTAATATATTTTTCCTGAACCTGAGTTTTGAAGCAGTTTTTGCCTCAGGGTTCAGAGGAAAAGCCTGTTTTGGTGGTGTCTAAAAGTAGGTAATTGGTAAACAAAGCAAATAAATAAAAAAAAAACAAGTTAAACTTTGTCCAGATGCAGTGCAGTTTTTTATTGGTGATTGAGATGATATTTTTTTGTTGTTGTTTTTTTTTTTAGTTGGCCATAGATTTAAAATATACCTGTGAATTTTTTTTTCAGTCTGTGCCATCTGATATTGTCTCTTTGTTTTGATATATTGTTGGTCAGAGATGTCAACACAGCCATCATGGAGCTGCTGGTTATGGCTTATGCCCTGAAGACATCCTGTGCCAAAAACATCATCGGGGTCATTCCCTACTTTCCCTACAGCAAGCAGTGCAAGATGAGAAAGAGAGGATCCATTGTTTGCAAGCTGCTGGCATCCATGTTAGCTAAAGCTGGTATATACTGTGTTCTAATTTCCTTTGTCATCATGGATTTGCTGTTTATATCCAGTATAAGAAAGTGCATATTAAAGTAAACAAATCATTAAACTAAAAGTAGTGTTAAGAAGGGGATATGTATTACAACTGTAGAGCTACTTGTGAGTATTATTTCAGTAGTAACAATTGATCAGACCAAGTTGCACATGTTGCAATTGTTATTGACTGTTGAGAATATTATGTAGTGTGTAATCTGCAAAGATTTCAGGCTTTGTGCCAGTGTATTAAAAGCATGTCTGCTCACTGGGCCTGCATTTATTTATTTATTTATTTTTAACCATTGAAAATTTGAATTAAAAAAGTTAAAAAGGTGAATAAACTTAATGCTGTCTTATCTGTTCAGCTGGTTTACTTTCACTTATTTCAGCTAATTAATATAGACATAAAATGCAAGCTGCTTGTTTGCTTCCTATTCATGTTTGTTGTTAGTAAACGAACTGGCGGCAGTTGGTGTTCTTGCAGGATTTACAGGGTTGTTTTCTGCCAGAACTCCATTCAGTGACTAGTCTTTCAATATGTTCTAGTTTTTGCTCAGTTACATGGTTTGTGTATCTTCCCAACAACCACATACTAAAAAAAAAATATATCTCTGCAAGTTGGTAGAAACAGTCTTCATGTGTGGTTGTGAGCCAGTCACTTAAAGTTGTGATATATACAAATCAAGCCCTGTTGCAAAATAAAAAAACTATTGTTTTGCATAATTTCCTACCTTTCTATTGTTAATGCCAGATGATCATTTCAGTTGTCTTAATTTAGTTTGCCCAAAACTTAATAATTTGTCAATACAAAATTTTAAGCCACTGTTTTTATTTTTCTATCATGACATCGGGGAGCACTGTAATTTCATACTACAGGTAATACAGTAATTTGTTCTGAAACCATTTTAACTCACGTATGTATGTCATGTGTTTGTGTTGCAGGGCTAACTCACATCATCACTATGGACCTTCACCAGAAAGAAATCCAAGGCTTTTTCAGCTTCCCTGTTGACAACCTGAGGGCTTCCCCCTTCCTCATCCAGTACATTCAGGAGGAGGTTAGGCTGCTTTATACTGTAGACTCAACAGTCATGTGCCTGTTCTTTAAACATAGTCACAAAACAGTGTTTTGCCTTTATTATGTAAGATCAAAGCTCATTTTAATATTCTGGGACTGGAAATAATATTTCTCTTTTTTCAGATTCCAAACTACAGGAATGCTGTTATTGTTGCAAAGTCCCCTTCGGCTGCAAAGAGGTAACTGGCAAGCTTGAAAGTGCTTGTCCTTAAAGTTGCTCTTCACTTAAAACGTGTTTTGGTCAATGGTTTTTCTCTTCAATACTTGACCTTCACTATACTAAATGATGTATATGCAGAGTTTGATGCTAGAGGCATATTTTTCAGATTATACTGAAAGTGGAGTGTTTATCTTTTGAAGCTAGAAAAAATTCAGAAAGGCATAGGTGCTGGATCCATAAAGACTGATTGCTCGGCACACTCAGGTTATTATTAGCTGTGGGATGTTTTCAAGCATTAGGCTCTTCCTCAGACTTATGAAGTCTTGAGTCTCGTGCTCAAAATGTCATACAGTTACTAAAATCCTTATGAGAGCTGTCTGGTGTGTGGCTCATTCTGTTTTTATAGTGTTAAAGCTAATTCAATACCCAGCTTACATAACTTATTTTGAAAATTTCAAAGCATTTGTCTTAATTCCTATTCATTTCAGGTGTTCAGTACCTGCACAACTCTATTCTAATCAGTTCAAGCTAGACTTTACTACTGTATTTACCATTGCATCCTTACTTGTTAAAAACCACACGCAATCATAGGTTTCAGAGCTGTTAACCTTACGTGCACTGCTTGTAGGCTAAACTGAGCCGAAAGTGAAAGTTTGGACCAGCAACAGACTAAATTAACAATTAAACTGAAGAACACCTAACAGTTTCTATTGTATTTTTATTGTGCTTTTGTGTTTTCAGTATATCACTTTTTCTTTGTATGTATGATCACTCTCCCTTGCAAATCTCTTTTCTTTATATATTTGTTCATATATGTTGTGTTTGTCAGTTTCTTTGACATTATGTGTCTCCATGTTTGTCTGTCCTAGAGCTCAGTCCTATGCTGAGAGGCTACGACTTGGCCTGGCAGTAATACACGGGGAGGCTCACCATTCAGAGTCTGACATGGCTGATGGTCGACATTCTCCCCCTTTGTCTCGTACTGTCACAGGACACACCGGCCTGGAGCTGCCGTGTAAGACAAACAACGCAAACTTCTCTGTCTCTGCTCCTGCTGTGTCATCTTTCTTTTCTGAAGCACTGATGATCATTTACAGATATTTGTTATATCTTCACTGACACTGTTTCATTACTGGCTGTTTATAACAAAGTTAATTTTTATTTTCATGTTGACTACACGTTAGAAAGCTTGAACATCTTCCACAAGCTTGCTCTTCTTGGTTTGGTTCTTTACCCACACACCAGGAATGTGCTTTGAGTTCCTCATTTCTTACCTCAGTGTGCGTACCAACTGCTCAACTGTGGCAGAATCCTGACCGAGAGGCTCCCCCATTGCCTGCCATTTATTCATTTATTTATTTTTGCCACTAATTCATTGGTGCATTTATTCAAATGTACAAACTGCAAATAAGCCTGTATGGCTAAATCTTACACATTTACATGATGGATCCAAGTCATGTTAATAAATGTGTCCCCTTTTTAAATAAAATAAACATCAAACATTTTTTGTTTTCACCATGAAAAGACATCTACATCATGATGACTGTTCACTAATTAATTCAAAGAATCAAAACTGAGTAATCATTTCATTCAGCATTAGTACTAAGATTGTCTTATATACCTCCATAAACTGGCATGGTGCTGTTACACCTGCAGGAATTTTAAAAAATAGTAGCACACTTTTAAGATAAGCGCAATGCTGATGGCAACACATGCAGTTTTCTCAACATGTTGCAGATCAGCTCTGCCTGAGACATTTTTACAGCTACCTGTGAAATACTGCAGGCAGTACCTGCCACCGGCCCCTTCTTCTTCCTCAGCCAGATTTATTTCTGTCACCTCGTTCCATCCCATATACTCTCCTTTAAGCTGAACCATCTCCCTCATTCCCCCCCTTGACTTGGAAATGTGTTTTGTGTCAGCTATATCTTTTTCCTCTCTCCAGCAGGTGCTGAATCACATTCTTTCCTGTCATCTCCCCTTTACACATGCATTGATTACATAAAATGTCAATCCATGGTTCACAAAGGCCTTTTACTCTAAGCCAAGCTAGTCTGTGTTTTGAAAACCATGTAGAATAATTTGTTTAGGACATTGGATTTTATGTCTAATAATGCCTTAATATGTTTTGTACCGTCCTATCCCTTTCCACAGCAAGCATGATCATATTGCTTGAATCCATTCATACTTCCTGTTGATTGTTTATACCTCCCTGCATGGAATGACAGCTACAGAAGGCTTCCCACTTGACATCTGAACATGCAAGTGACACTGGTCACTCATAATAACTGAGTGACACTTGTGGTGTTAGGATTAAATTGCTAATGTTTTTTATTTTTCCTCAAACTGTACTAAAACTGAATACAGCACATTACACTAACCTCATCATTGCCTTTCACATTGATCTTTATACAGCCAATTAGTACAGCGAAAGAAGAGTTGTTTCCCCATCAAAACTAAATACTGTGATCAAATACCATACTTGCAGTTGTGGTTAGAAGTTTACATACAATCATGGGCATGAATGTCATGGTAATTTGGGGCTTTTAATGATTTCTCTGAACTGTTCTTTTCCAGGGTGGAATGGTTAAACAGCATACATCTTTAATGACTTTAAAAAACTAGAACTGGGTGCACAAGCTTGAATTTATTTTGGATTTTCTCGAATCCACACAGGGCCAAATTATACATTTTGGCTGAAATATATACATACACCCCCACTAATATTTGGTTAAATGTCCCTTAGCAAGTTGCACCTCAACCAGATGGTTTTGGTAGCCATCAACAAGCTTCTGGCAGAAGCAGAAGAGCCCCAGAGCATGATGCTACCACCACCATGCTTGTCAGTTGGTACAGTGTTCTTA
The DNA here is from genome assembly GCA_015106735.1 of Paratilapia polleni. NCBI lineage: Eukaryota > Metazoa > Chordata > Actinopteri > Cichliformes > Cichlidae > Paratilapia > Paratilapia polleni. Next base: position 46,719 of record VUQI01062698.1, on the reverse strand, counting down.
GGTTTGAAAGTCTTACCTTTACACCTCCAGACATACCTCTTGTCATTGTGGCCAAATAGCACAATCTTTGTCTCTTCTGACCATAAAACCTGTCACCAGAAGGCATTTGGCTTGGCCTTGTGGGGAGCTGCAAATTTCAGTCAATCTTGAAGGTGTTGATTTTGGAGCAGAAGCTTGTTGATAGCTACCAAAAGTGTCTGGTTGAGGTGCAACTTGCTAAGGGAAATTTAACCAAATATTCGTGGGGTATATGTATATATTAGAGCCTGTATGTATAATTTTGACCCTGTGTGGATTCGAGAAAATCCAAAATAAATTCAGATTTGTGCACCCAATTCTTTTTTTTTTTTAAGTCATTAAAGATGTATGGTGTACAATCATTCCAGCCAGGAAAAAGAACAGTTCAAAGAAATCATTAACAACCCAAACTTACCAAACTGACTTTCTCTTTTATCTCCAGCTGTGTTCTCTTAGCCACCACTCTCTTTTCAAGAACAGATGCAACAACAGATGTTAGGATATTCTTTGTTTTAAATTTAAGTTGTCATGTGACTTCATAATTCGGTCAAAGGCAGAACTTTTATTGTAAAGAAATTAAAGTTATTAGGAACTGAAACATTTTGAACATCTGTCCTAAGTTTGCTAACCTGTCATTGTAAGGGCACAGCAGACTTCACTGCCAACACGTTTACTTTTGGGACCTACGGAGTGCTTCCTGTTTGGTGAAGCAAAATGAAAAATAATACCCTGTTGTGAAAGATTAAAGTGAGATGTACCGTCCTGGTATTCAACTTTGAGGCACAGTGTCTAATGAGTGTTCATAATAATTGTTGGAGCCCTTTGGTCTTATATCATCTGTTGAAGTAATATTGAATCTTGTGAAATTAATAATTGTTACTAGAGTGAGAAACTACAATATGAACAGTATGATGTCAAATCCTCCGATTAAAATTTAGGGACTTGAGAAAAGCCTCTATATATAAGCATTTTGCTTAGTGTGGCTGTAGTTCATTAATTGGTTAACATGAAAGAAATCATGCCAAGCAATAATGTTGCACTTTGAAAATTAAGGTTTTTCTTTTTGATCTGTTTGGGATTGCATCATTTAGCTTGAAGTTTCTGTTTTGAGTTGTGGGGTCAGATTCTGATTTCTTATGTCTAAAATAACTGAATAAAATTTAGGTTTTAGTTTCCTGGCTTCCTTCCCAACCCAGAAATAACCATTTAAAATGTATATTTTGCACAGAGGCCTTGCTGGAGAACTTCTGAACATTGGTTTTTGGCATGGTTAGGGATCCCATGCAGGGAACACTACAAATCAGATGTGTTGAGTTCTAGACCTGGATCGATTATTATTTGAAATCCCTTTAGGTACTTTTAATATTATAATATGTTTGGGTTGAGCAACTTTTATTTAGGTGGCTGTAGTTAAGCTCCAAGGTGAACTTTTTTTTTTTTTTTTTTTATAATATAGTATACTAATGGTTGGAAATGATGGATTACAAATAACGGTCAATCCTGGCCTGTGGTTTTTAAGAGAGGCTCAGTTCTACACCCACTTGTCTATCTACCACTAAGCCAAAAGCAGTTATATGTATATAATCCCATCTTGGTTTGGGTTCAGCTGGAAGAAAAAAAAAAGTGAAAACTGTTCATTTGTATATTTTGCCAAAGTCTAAACAGATGCAGATATTTGAATGGTCCTGTGGTAGCTGGAAGCTTGTCGGGTCAGAGCTGTCTGGCATGGTGTTTGCGGCTTTTAACAAAATCCCTTCTCACCAAATCTCCCTTAACTCATTCCAATAAGCTTCTCCTGATTTGAGTCAAAGGAAAGATCAGTATTCTTTACCTGAAAGTAATGTGCCTTTGTTTGCTTCTTTTAGTGATGATGGCGAAGGAGAAGCCTCCTATCACTGTTGTCGGAGATGTTGGAGGCAGAATTGCCATCATTGTTGTAAGAGCTCCATCATTTATGTGATTCTCTTAAAACACTTTAGAAATCCACTGTTTTAACATAGGATCTCACAAAAATGTGTATTGGTTGGAAACAGCATGAGGAATTGCTTTAGTATGTATGCTTGCTTATGTAAATGTAATTTGATCATTTCCATGTTCAGAGTTCATTGTTAATATTTCTCATAAAGGATTTTAAATACCTAGTGTTTCTGGTTAGTAATGCCACTCCACACACATAGGAAAAAAACTGCCTTCTTGTTGTTTGCACCATATAGTGATTCAAAAAAATAAAAAACCTAAATGCTGAAATTCAGTTTTTCAGCCGTTCATGTGTTTGTTTGTGTGGGGTCACCTTCTTAGGATGACATCATAGATGATGTGGAGGACTTTGTTGCAGCAGCAGAAATCCTAAAGGAGAGGGGAGCCTACAAGATCTACATCATGGCTACACATGGCTTGCTGTCTGCAGAGGCACCGAGACTAATAGAAGAATCTGCTATCGATGAGGTAAGATAATGTGCGCTTGGCATAATTACTTGTGTCTGTGGTGTTGTGGTCTGACCTCTGTTACTGCCAGAGGTCAGAGGAGAATGGCCAGACTGCTTTGAGGAAGGCAACAGTAACTGAAATAACCACTTATTACAACCAAAGTATGCAGAAAAGCATCTCTGAATGCACAACACAATGAACCTTGAAGCGGATGGGCTACAGCAGCAGAAGACCACATTAAGTGCTAAGAACAAGAAACTCAGGCTACTGTTTACACAGGTTCAACAAAACTGGACAATAGAAGATTGAAAAAACATTGCCTGGTCTGATGAGTCTCGATTTCTGCTGTGACATTCAGATGGTAGGGTCAGAGTTTGGTGTAAACAACATAAAAGTATGGATCCATCCTGCCTTGTATCAACTGTTCAGGCAGCTGGTAATGGTGTGGAGGATATTTTCTTGGCACACTTTGGACCACTTAGTACTAAATCAGTGAGTTCACTGTACTCAATTGGCCTTCACAGTCACTCAATCTCAATCAATAGAGCACCTTTGGGATGTGGTGGAATGGGAGATTTGTATCAAGGATGTGCAGCCAACAAATTTACAGCAACTATGTGATGCTATCGTGTCGATATGGACCAAAACCTCTGAGGAATGTTTCCAGCACCTTGTTGAATCTATGCCACGAAGAATTAAAGCAGTTCTGAAGGCAAAAAGGGGGTCCAACCCAGTACTAGCAAGGTGTACTTAATGAAGTGTCTGAGTTTACATCTACTGTATGCCTATTGATTCTTTTGTATTCCTTCCCAAAAAATAAATTGGCAATCATAATATTTTGTGTGTCTTAAAGCTTTATTTGTTTGAATTTATATGCCTTTATGCTGAGGTATTGCTTTGCGTAATAGCACAAGAAAGAACAACGAGGGAGAGTGTGGATGTAAGAATTTGTGTAAATAATAACAGACATAATAAATTAAAAATAGCATTTTTATTAATGTAAATATGGTCTGAGTCTCAGCTTGTTTCCATTATGAAGCATCACTGTTCATAATCACTGTTCATCACTGTTTATTAAGGACCTTGATAAATAGGGTCCTTTTTCTCTTCACCAATTGTATTAGTTAGATACCGTGTAAAAATAAAAAGAAATTGGCTGCAGTTAGTAAATGATAAGATTAATGTATATTTTTTTTATTTCAAGTCATAAAGTCTATGGATTGCTTGTATTTAAAAATACAAAGTACCTTTTAGTTATCCTCAGGCACCACCAACTTGAGCTTCATTTATCCAAAGCTTCCTGTTTTGTAAAAGTATAGAAAAATAAGCTCAGAGTGACCCCTGTGGTTAATTTCATTACTTGCCAGTTTAAAAAAAAAAGGGGGTATGGCTGAGAAATATAAAAAGGCTAAGATGAAAGGATTAATGCTGTTGTATTGTGCCTCCAGGTGGTGGTGACAAACACTGTTCCTCATGAGGTCCAGAAACTGCAGTGTCCAAAAATCAAAACTGTGGATGTCAGTATGATCCTGGCTGAGGCGATCCGGCGCATCCACAACGGAGAGTCCATGGCCTATCTGTTCCGCAACATTGCTATGGATGACTGAGGCAACGCACACATACATTTAAATTCCATCATTAACAAACACATACACCGAGGACCAAGAATCCAGTTTACATCAGCCTTGGGTTTAAGCTGTTACAATTTGTTTTCCTGATAATCCTTACAGAATAACTGACTCTTATTTACTGTATGTTGCTTATGAAGAAACTCAAACTTTGCTTTATAACTCTTATCTGTTACACAGAGGGATTGTACACACTACTCAGTTTCACTTCACTAATATATCCTTCATACAGTCTGAAAACATAAATGTCACAAGTGATGTATGACTTGGAACCTCTCAGTATGCTGTAGAATTAAGCAAATAAAGCTATTCTTCATGGGTTAGTAAAGCTCTGCCATTTTTTTTTTTAAACCATGTCAATTCAAAATAATAAATGCTAAGTTGAATAACTGGGGGTAAAAGTGAAGTTCAACACCACAGCTAGCATGTTCAAGTACATGAATTTGTATTTTACCATAGAACTGTGAAGATTTTATGTGGAACTGCCAGAAAAGCACAGTGGCTTCACATTTGAACTGAAACTCTCAGTAGCAGTTTCAGTCACTGTTCAGGGTGAAGTTTTTTTATGAAGTATGGAAAAGTATGAAATGACACATTAAAGTGCCCACCTGCAGCAATACAATACTTCATGATTAATACTTTTACAGTTGTCTTATATTATAAAGTACAGGACTTATGAGGAAATGAAATGCAGTCCAGATAAAGAAGGGGGGGAAAAAATTTGTTGTTAAGGGGCCATGCTGTTGAGATTTATTTATTTATTTTATTTTAATAAATCCTGCAAAATGTCTAACATAGTGATAAATTAACCTTTTACATGGCACCTAAAATAAAGTAGATAATAGACAGAATTTCAAGTTTAATGAAGAAAATATGACCAACTGTGAACTTTACTTCCTTTAAATTACATTTTAATTAATTCAGTTTTAAAGTATTGATGACCTTTTTTCAACACTATTCCAAAGACTAATTTACAAGTGTATTTCACTCACTGACACATGACTCATAATGGGGTACATATAGACATGTAACAGTTATTTTTACTCTCCTACAGAGGCAGAATCTAAATAACTACTTTTTCACACGCAGGCAACATGCAGACATTTCATAATAATCTTGCTGTGTTCCTGTCCAAGACCCTGAACTTGTTCTAAACGCCTCAGAGTTGTTTTAATCTGCTGAGGAGCTTTGACCAAGTCCAGGGGCGGAGACAACTGATTTAAATAAATAAATAAATAAATAAATAAAAAGTTCAGAACTATAGGAATAGTCACCTTCATCACAGCTAAAATATGAGCATTAAATATTAGTAAAAGCATCCTCAAAGTGAAGGCAGTGTGCATAAAAGGATTATTCTAAAAGCCTTAAATTTTTATCCTTGATCTAAACTAAATCAGACTCCATGTAACAAGATGACAAAACCACACACCTGCGCAACTGTGAAGCTGTTGGGCCTGTCTTCCTTCGCAAATGAGCAAGAGTGGAGTGCAGAACAATGTTTAAATGTGGACTGAAAGAGGAACTGCCCACAAACGTTTACCAGGCCACTTCCTCATATTAAAACAGGAAACTTTGTTCAGTCTAATCTGATGGGGGGTTGTAGTGCTCGGACCAGAGCACTACAACTGTCTCCCAGTTGCATATAGGGGAACCATGCACAACTATTTCAGGAACTGCATAATGATCTATCTTGTCAACCAACCCGGGAGTACTCCACAATTGTTCAGTATTCAAATGTTGTGATGCTAAAGGGAGGTTTCATTTGTTTTACTTAACTTTGTCTACCATTTCCAGTTAGTATTATTGGCTTTACTAACTGATGTTACACTTGCTTTGATCTGAAGTTGTAATCCTTTCAAGAGATGTTTAAAAAAAAAGTGTTTTTTTTTTTCCTTTGGATGCCAAGGTGTGCTCACTAGAAAATATGTTACCTGTCATCAAAACCTTTTCCTAAATAGGCCTACCTTAAATGTAAAGTAGAGTTAAACACACTGGAGTTCTTCTGTATTTTAAACGTTGTTTGTTAAAACCCTTTTGCAGGTACCACAGTAAACACTAGGATTACACGCACACTGAGGTGTTACTAGTCTTAGTTAATGTAATGTGTGTTTTTCACCAACAGATGGCAACAGAGGTCAGAAAATACTGGAGGGCACATATAGTTTAGAAATTCAGAGCACAAACCATTACTTTTACCAGATTTTCCCATTTATTGTTAAGTTTGAGGCACTTATCACAATAAAGTGAGTGCCTTCATTAACAAGAACAACGGTGAATACTTTTTGTTGGAGTTTTATGATTGTCTGTGCTAAAAGGAATGGTAGTTGGAGCAGTAGTTGAGCATGCTGGGGCCTCATCCCAAACAAACATGCGTGGCATTAACAAATAGGTGCTTCTAAGCTTAATCACACCATTTTTCATTATCACATACGTATATATTATGTGATTATATGTTATACTTTATAGTTCAGCTTTTTGGGTCATAATTTTCAACTGGACAGACTTCAGAACATATGATCTGGAAAATTTGTTTTTGCTCTAATAAGCTTGTAAATATTAATCTTTTTGGTTTTTATTTTTTTAATTTTATTTATTTATTTTTGAATTTACCATTTATACTGTTTACTACCTCCTTTACATACTTATTCATGCTAACCTACTTCTCAACTATTTCTTTTGTTTCTAAACTATTTATTTACACAAACATCAAACATTTCACACAAGTTTTGCTTTTTGCTTTTATTACACATTTAGAACACTACTCCATTTACATTTGTTAAATAAACAACTAAAATAATCAAGTTTGTGTGACGATAAAAAAAATTTAATTTATAAAAAAAAATTGAACATTTTGAATGGTCATTTCAAAATGAAAAGTGCATTTATATTTGCATTTGACCACACTGTTTTAAAAATACAAGGGTAATGTCATGTTTGATAGAAAATTCTAATTAAATTAAAAAACTGTAAACAGTATGATGTGCTACAGGTGAATCACTTAAAAAAAATTACATGAGAAATACAACTTTTGCAGAGGCCACACATGATATTTATATATACACACACACACTTGCCTTCAGTAAACAAGCTATAGCAACAGTCCAAATAGCTTAACATGAGGAACATTTTGCATTGAAATTCAAAAGCTTTACAGTGATCTGAACACCAGCAGCATGTCACCAAATAAGCAGCAACAACATTACATCAAGTACACATGTAATTAATTCTTTCTCTGTATTTAATTTAGGTTCACAAGTATTCATAAGGTAGCAGTGTGTTCACGTTCAGTCTGTACTTATTCTCTTCTTCAATGTTGTGACCCTGAAGTGTCTTTCTTTTTTTGTCCAGGATCCCAATCAGGCAGCTCGTATGAATGAAGTCCAGGTTTCTCTCTCATTTTCTCTGTCCAGCAGCACTGAGTTTCCTAACATACCTTCTATAGTCTCATCCATCTTGTCCCTTTGTGAAACAAAACACCACATCCTCTCCTCTGACACTCATTATGACAAAATACAGCTGTTGGTCTTGTTCATGGGTGGCCGGAAATCGGTGTCTTTTGGAAAGGTCTCCCTACGTCGACGTAGTGCGGGGCTGAGGCGGCTGGGAAGGTTCGCCTGTTGCAGGAGCTCCTTGAACACTTCCACCACATTGGAATTCTCCTTTGCTGAAGCTTCCACGTAACTGTTGTTCCAATCCATCTCTACGGTTGACAGCACGTCCTCGTTGGACACTTGACGCTCCTCCTCTCTGTCCACCTTGTTCCCCACCACCACGATTGGTGTGTACTTGTCCTCTTTGATCTCAAGAATCTCATCTCGGAGGCTCTTGACAGCCTCCAGTGATTCTGGGTCATCCACAGCGTACACCAGTGCGAAGGCATCACTGTTTTGGATCGAGAGCTTGCGCATGGCGGGGAAGGAGTAGCTACCGCTGGTATCCAGGATCTCCACGGTGACCTTGACCCCGCCAATGTCATACTCTTTGCTGTGCAGCTCTTCCACGGTACGCCGATGTTTGGGTTCAAAGGTGTCTTGGAGAAAGCGTCTGATTAGGGCTGTCTTCCCCACACCTGCTGCTCCCAGAAACACTAGGCGCACGTGGGTCTTCTCCTTGACCTCCAGAGACATGTCTTATTTTTCTTTCTTGGCCAAATTGAAAAAAGAATATGTCCCAAAAAAATGTCTTAGCTTGTGCACTTCTTAGCAATTACAGCAGCTGTAGATTTTAGCTGTTATGAACTTTAACCCTTCTAAATAATTTTCCAAGAAATTCTCTCCATCTGCAGTTTTGAAATTCTTGTTCTTGACCTTTTGTTCCTTTTTGTTTTTCACCTGCCAGTTTTAAGCTCCCTGTTGAAGCTGATCATTGGGTGCTCCACTGTGTCCGTAAACCTACACACACTGCCTTTTATGCCTGTTTTGGTGAGAGAGCTCCATGTCCCCCCCACCCGCCCACGGTTGCAACCAATCAGCTGAAGGCAGCCTATTAAAGTACAACATCTTGACAACCAATGATGGCAGACCATGCAAATCAGTGTAAAGGGCCACTTCAGACAGAGAAAGGAGGTGATATCTGAGAGTAGATTCATGACAAGCGTAGCATGGAAAATAATGTCTGAGCAGAGCTCTGATTATTATTCCAGAGAGTCACAGGGTACTTCAGAGGAAAGACATAATTCTTATGCCTCAGGTTTGACAATATAAGGAATAAAGAAATGCACTCAAATATCAGATAATCCCTTTTAATAAGCAGCTCTTTTGACATTTTCTTTGGTTGCACCAGGATGGTCAGTACTATAGTGAGTGATTATGTTTTAGTGTTTTCTATCTTATCTGTTGTGTTTAACTAGTATATGGTAGAGTTCATCTTGATTAAACAGGATCATCCTATATATGTGAACAACTATAAACTCTGACGATTCAAGTTCTGGGATCTTATTTGTTGTATGCTGCAATCAGTAATTCATTAACGGAAAAGAATCTGATAGTGACAGAAATGTTAAGCAGCCTGTCAGGTGATTAATTCATGGTGCATTTTTATGCACAATAAATGAATATTTGCATAATGATCACATTTGTCGAGAGACCAAACATCCATAACATCATCTTCACTAAAACAAATGCAAGAATTGAAGGTCAGTTTCCATTTTCAGCAAATGCATCGTAGATTTCTGTTATCATGTTTATACTGTTTTTTTTTTTTTGTTGTTGTTTTTTTTTTTTTCCCTTTAAGC
>VUQI01062698.1:2019-16086 GCA_015106735.1 Paratilapia polleni | reverse complement strand
TTTAAATGTAGTTTAATTCAAACAGGACAGTTTGCATGATGTGCTGCAAAAAAAGTGTTGGGAACAAGGTGTTTCTTCATTTATGAAGCAATGAAATAATCAATTGATGTTCTTTGTGAGGGCCTTGGTAATGCCTGTCCTATCTGAAAGGTAAATTTAGAAAGTAGTGCCTGTGTATGTTCTTCACTATGTAATCGTTCTGGTCACTTGGTGCATGCGTGCATACTGTATGTTAGTTTATCCACCTGACACTTGCAAGGCTTTATTGTTCTAACAATATTAATAACTACTAAATATCATGTAAAGGACAGTGAAGGTTGACATGTGGTAAAAATGGGGACTGCTCTTGCTCCCCTCATCTCATCTACTCTCTTTTAATATACGATCTGAGTGCAGTGAGACTGCAATAGAGCGAGGGGAAATTGATGCTAATGCAACCACCACTTCACCTCCAATGATGGATAGGGAGCCATGCTATGAAGACAAAGTGTGGACTCTGCAAAAGGAAGGGATTCATTCGTGTCTGATGGATATATGTTTGTTGTAGGCTGAGGTGCAATCAGCACTTCCAAGCAGGACCAGTGTTTTTCTTTAAGTTGTAATCAGGGAAATGAGCCCATAACTCCCACTGTTAATCAATGATGCTGTTTGCTGCACTAGATGAAAGCATATGTAAACAGAGCTGTTGAATTATTGGTGTTGATTGCATAGTCTGAGTCAGTGGAGGGGTAATTAGGCTTTCTTTGGCGCAACAGTTAATAGGTAAATGAAATTCATCTAGCAATTGTCCATGTCATTTGCTTTATTTGTATTAGGTGTAAGGTGGGTTGGGTTGTCTTAGAATATAACTCATCAACATGATCAGACTTGTCGCTTTAAGTCCATCTATCCACTTACTCAGATAAGTGGATCGATGGATATCCAGGGTCATCTGGTTGGTTTGGGTGAACACTGGACAACTGAAATTAATTTGTCTGCAGTTGGGTGAAATTGTCATGAACAGTAATCATATTGTGATCTATAATAAAAACATTGAACCAGGCAAATGGTAGGTATTTTTGGTGAAGCATTGTGAGATCAACCATTACTATTTTTACAAGAGCAAAATCACCTGACAAAATACATGTAGTGATACAGGTTGATGATGGTGCATTTACCTTGTGAACAGCTATTGTGATTTCAGAAAAATTAATGCTCTGTCCATACTGCCACATTTTTACTCATTCAGTTTGAGCTGTCATACAATAAATTATAAAGTACATCATATACCAGTTTAACTGTACGTATTTATAGCATAGTTTTCCTCACCCGCTCTAAAAAAAAAAATGTCAGCTTTTAGATTTAGACTGTGGAAACTGGTAGGTCAAAGTGGAAGATTTATTCAGCTTGGATTTGACTTTCTTTAATTGAAAACATTTTAGAGGGTATATGATAAGATTTTTTTTTTTTTTTTTCAGTTTAACAAAACACCTGTACACTCACTGGATACTTTATTAGGTACACCTTGCTAAGGGACCCAGATTGTGCCAAGAAAATATTACAAACACCATAACACCACCATCACTAGCTTGAACTGTGGAGGATGGATCCATGCTTTCATGTTGTTTACACTAAATTCTGACCCTACCATCCAAATGTTGGAGCAGAAATTCAGACTCAGACCAGGTAACATTTTTCCAATCTTCTGTTGTCCAATTTTGGTGAGCCTATGCAAATTGTAGCCTCAGTTTCCTGTTCTTATCTTACAGGAGTGGCAGCCGGTGTGGTCTTCTGCTGCTGTAGCTCATCTGCTTCAAGGTTCAACAGGTTGTGCATTCAGAGATGCATACCTTGGTTGTAACGAGTGATTATTTGAATTAATGTTGCCTTGCTATCAGCTCGAAGCATTCAACAAGGCATTTTCTCCCAGAGAATTGCCGCTCACTTTATATTTCCTCTTTTTCGGACCATTCTCTGTAAACCCTAGAAATGGTTGTGTGGGGAAAATATCAGTAAGTCAGCAGTTTCTGAAATACTCAGACCAGCCTGTCTGGCACCAACAACCATGCCACGTTCAAAGTCACTTAAATCACCTTTCTTCCTCATTCTGAAGCTCGGTTTGGATTTCAGCAGGTCGTCTTGACCATGTCTACATGCATAAATGCATTGAGTTGCTGCCATGTGATTGGCTGATTAGATAATTGCATTATCGAGCAGTTGAACAGGTGTACCTAACAAAGTGGCCAGTGAGTGTATATTGTGTATTGGATCTGACTGAAGTGGTGACCTGTTGTTTATGATTTGACTGCAACTCCTGGATCTTACAAAGTATGTCATCCACAATACTTACTTTCAGAGAGCTCACTTTTTCCACTTTTTTATCGTTAGAAATGACAAATACTAAACCTATAGAGCTCTTAATTTGGTTTGTATCACTTGTATCCTGTTAATAACAATATAAAAATAAGAATTTGGAAACCAAAGAAAAGTAGCCATTGCTGCCTGTTCTCCATGCAAGGGCTGGAGAACAGGCTGATGGGGATTTTTAGGCTGAGCACATTTTTAGAAAAGGTCTCTCGATTTCTATTGGAAAGGTCCCAAATGGTCAAGCCTAGGGACTCTGCTCTGCAAAATGAGTGGATTATTTTAGTGGCCTTTTTTCTGGCATCTGTTTATATTATTTCTATATAAAAACTGTTCAAATACAGTACCTTGGCTGAATGGAGGGACAAACAGAATATCCATCCATTTTCTTCTGCTTATCCTATCCAGGGTCGCAGGTGGGGGCTGGAGCCTATCCCAGCTACGAACAGAATATTTGAAGTAAGGGAAAAAAAAAACAAAAAAACCCAAAAAGATCCCTGTGTGAGGACAGCCTCAGAATTAGGGTGATAATGACCTGTGTGGTTGCCCTTGTTTGTGGTATTAAGTAAATGCTGTAAATGATTCTTTAACTTGCATCTGAGTGTCCTGAAGTATTTTTTTCTACATTGAAGAAACTTCAGCTAATCAAAATTTGCATAACAGCAATAGCAGTGCCCTTCATTGCTGCAGAAACATAGAAAATATATTTGATCTCACTCCATTTATCAAAGACGACAAGAAGGAAAATCGCATCCTTTTTTTTTTTTTTTTTTTTTTTTTTTTTTTTTTTTTTTTTTTTTTTTTTAATAGGTTTTTTTTTTTTTTTTTTTTTTTTGCATAATGTTGTTCAAGGATGCAGCCTAATTGGCAAATGCAGCTAAATTTAAGTTCACACTTAACAACCCAATGGACATTCCTTCACTGAGTGCTGAGTTGATGTTCGGGTGCCATCAAAGCACCAAACATCATAAAATGTGGGACACTGCTCTCAATCTCAAAAAATTAGAGAGGCAAACATGATGTCTGTTCCCCCTCACTAAACACTTTACTCAACCATCCAGCCTTGCTTTCATTCATGAATATTACATAGCCTGTGATTGGCTCCCGGATCATTACAATGATGAGTGAGAGCAGGCCATCTGGTGGCGGTGAGAGGGTTATCACGACTCACTACCACTAAGCAGCCCACACTTGTGAACAGGTTTTCCAAGAGTACAATGTGTTTCTGTGTTTGTGTGTGCGCTCAGCTGTGTGTGAATGTGTGTGCAAGTACAGAGAGATAGGAAAGTCTCTAGTGCAACAAAAGCGTGCGACAAAAGAACCCCCCCAAGAAACACAATCTCTGGGGTGGATCTGGGCCTCCAGAGGGGGGAGACAGGCAGGCTGTGTGAGGTAGCTACGCAGCGGGAGAGAACTTCTTGACAGGCTGCTTGTGATGGCAGTCTGGCCCGCTTTCCTGGAACTCACTGCTCACACAGGTGTTGGACTCAGGTGGGCGAGAGAAGAGGAAACTTGGCAAGCAGGTATAAAGCAGAAGATGTGAGAGCGGGATCGTGGGCGGCGAAGAGAAGTAAGGAGGAGGAAAGAAATGGAATGGATGAGGAAAAGGAAGGATCCAGGTACAGGTGGATTGATCTCACTGAGTCAGCTTAGAGACTGAAAACACACAAGGGTCTGTTTTTCGCTTACATAACTCACCTTACAATGCAGGGTTAAAAAAAATATCCCTAGTTTTCATCAGCTTTCTCTCTAGTTCTTGCTACTTTTTCTGCTTTCTAAAACAAGCCTATATGCATCTCTAGGGAATGCATGTGAATGAGGATAGTGGAGAGGTACTCAGCGTCTGTCCTGCTTTTGCATTCTGCACAGACACACATGCAGACACACACACACAAAACATAACACACTCATTCTCTATTTAAGGACTACCAATCACTACAGGGAAAGAAGGAGACCAAACCCCATAGTGGTGTCTATTCTTATTTTACATAACACCCCACACCACGCTGAAGTTGTGTGTCATCATCTCGTGTCCCTCCCTACAGGCCACGTTTGCCAGTGCTCACTTGACCATCACATAGTCAATGTGTTCTCAATTGAGCCTGAAATGGAAATGGTGATAGTGCACGTGTTTTTTGCTAGACAAGCAATCCTGTGATAAAAAATAAAAATAAAAAAAATAATAAAAAAGAAATCCTGTGTTTGTTGACATAGCATCAATACTGGAAACCCCCTTTAATCAAAGCCATATCACTAAGTAGCAAACACAATAATTATATTCCCTCCCATGATAATACACCCCAAGGGCAATTTTAGCACTATTAAGAGAAAAGTAATAAGTCTGACTTGTCAGATGATCAGTGTTTATAAGCATTTACACAAAAATCACTGGAGACATTGCTTAGCTACATCACACCACTGCAGCTGAGCCTCCAAATGGAGCTAAAAACTTTATACCCCAGTATAACTGCTAATTGCATATAGGTTGGATCAGCTACTGTCTGGGAGCCACTGTTAATCACTCAGTCCTTTTAACAACTTGGCAATGTTTTAAAACCTTTATTAGTCAGGCTCGTGACAGTGAGATTAAATCCCCCTCTAAGCAGAAATCAGTTAAGACGATCTGATGTGAGAGTGTATCCTCCTGATTTCCACAGAGCCCCGAGGCAGGCCACCTAATCTACAAAAGCCTCAACACACATCCGCATGGATCAATGGATAACCAAGCAAATATTAGCACACATCTTCTCTCACTCCGCCTGCCTGTCAGACTATCACTGGCCCTGTCTGTATCGAGAAATTCACGAGTCTGTTCAAAAACTTTGTGCATGTCCACTGAGCAGCATGCCAGTTAATCTTGACAGGCTCTTAAACCTGAAACTCTACTCAAGCTGTATATTCTTTGCGATGACAGTAACTGTGATCCAGTATAATTTTGGTACGAACCTATCAGTTACTGTTTATGGATCAGTTAGTTAAATTGCAAATTAAATAAAGGTTACAATATTTATTGAGTTTGACTGAAATCATATAACATCATTGTATTGTAATGTTTCCCCAAATTCTGCTCTCTTGACACTTTCGAAGAAAAAACTTCCATAAGTTTTTTTCTTAAACATTTTTTTTTTCATATTTGTTTTATCTTTTAGAAGAGGACCTAAGGTTGTGGGAAAATAACTGCTTAAACTATCTTCCAAAGAGGTACATGTGAGAGAGACATCACAAATATAAAGCTAACATGGTGCTGGATTTGATTCCAGTTTGCAGCAATGTGTCATAGTGCAGTGCTTTCATTTTGTATTAATTCCCAGTTTGTAAAGGACTACAGCAGTAATGGAAACTATTGGTATTGATATCTGATATTGACTCTAATTATTGAACCAAATCGGCCATGCTTTTTGAAATTGTTTTAAATTGTTCTGCTACTTATGTTACCACACTGATCTCAGAGATCTTACAAGATTACAAATACAATGATTCAATCGTGTATCTGTCTTCCCTTTAAGCCCTGTTGGTTTGGTAATTGAAGCATAGCTTGAGAAGAGTAGTGCATGTCTAGAAATATGAGCCGTTCAGCTTCTGGGGGATGCATAATGTGGAATTTGGAAGCTATAATGTTTCTTTGTTAGTGTGCGTGGGTATGTTTAGTGTGGTATGTTTTATAGGCTGTAGGGGGTGTTGCAAATACGGGAAGAGGGAGACAAATGGGTTTACTCTGCACTGATAGTTCAGTGCCATATCTCCTAACATCCTGCCATCTCTCTCTTTCTCTCTGCATCATTAGAGTTGTTGTCTAGGTTGTGAAGCCCTGTGGTGTGATATTGAGCATATTGTAAAAGACTCACGCCCTGCACATTATAGCTACTAACACACACAGACACACGGGGAGAAAGACAGTTGCGTGAACGTGGTGCATGTGTCAGAGTTCTGAATTACTGCAGGGCAGTCCAGGGCAGCAATACAGAGAGGACAATGAAAAGAAACAGGGAGGAAGGGAGAAATAAACTTTTCTATCCTGCTTTAACATTCCTGTGGGATATAAGAGAAGGGGAGGTTTTCAGCAGATCAATAGTGAAGTTTGTCTTTGTCAATGCAGAGTTTGGCTCAGAATAGAAGAGGAACAGGCGGAGTGAAACATGCAACTATTCATAGCTTTTCTGCAGAATGATGAAAAAAGGTAAAAGAAGCTGGCTTTGCTCCATAACCAGACTGTATAGTGCTGATGCTAATGAGATGGGACAACAACAATCCTAAAAACAATCATAACTGACCTCTGCCACACATCTCACATGCAAAACACAATTTATGTATCTGTATGTATCTTTATTTAAACACAATACATGTGCCTTACAACATCTTTAAAGGCAATCTGGGTTTTCACCCATAAAAATGTATCTAAAAATAAATGTAGCTCCTGTGAAGTCACCCAAAGGTTTGTGGACTGCTATTCTTATGCCTCCACTTTGGCCAATTAGCTGTTGCCATCTTAAATAACAATCTTTGGATGAGAGGGTGGCTTCTAAGTTAGAAGCCAGCACTAATTAGCTTGGTTTAGCAGACTGCATCCATCGACGATAGGTGCATCGCACAGACACAGATGCCTGCTAATAGTGGCAAGATATAAATAAAACCCTTGAATTTGACTAACTAAAGCAACCTGTGCCAGAGCCAGATCTGGGTTGGCAACTTGGTTGAGACAAAGACCTGAGGCAGTTAACTAGTAACCCGCAGGTTGCTGGCTTGAGTCCCTGTTCAGATGGAAGCATCTCCTCTCTCGGAGTTGACTGTTTTTGAAGATGATCCCTGACAAAAAGAAATGCAATAAACAACACAACTAAAGTGATATCCAATCTATATGTAGCAGCTGTATGATGGTTTCTACAAGCTGAAGAACAGCATGAATCAACACAGCACCTTTATTCTGTAAAAGAGTAACACAATTAATACCCCAACACACACACACACATGCACACACACTCCAAAACCTCAGAACAAAAGCTGTCCATCTTTTTTTGTGTTTATCAAAAATGGTTATCACAAACACTGCTATAAATAATGCTGTTACAGTCGCAGTAAAAGCAAGATGAAAAAAAAAATCAATGAATTAATATTCACTAAAACAAAATGTAATGGCTTCATTAAAATGTCTCATGCTCTATTTTACATGTAAATATAACCTTTTCATCTCTTCAGAGAAAAAAAAAGCTGTTCCAAGATCTTTATTTTCGTGCTATTAGGCTGCTCATTTAACACAGTTCTTCCATAAAAGTACACAATAATATTATTACCAAATCACAGCCATAGCAGACAAAAGTTAATACACAGAGTTATGATTATTTTCTTTTACAAACGATGGGAGCGTGTGTGTTTGTGATTTACTTGTTACACCTGCATGTTCCAGTAGACATGGCTCTGTTTCTTCTGATCTCTGTGTTTATACCTCTATGAGAGTGGGCAGTGGACGACAGTGCAGGCAGGCTGTAGGCTGGTCAGCGAGTCAGACATTAGAAATGGCACGTGTTTTCTGTGCTGCTTTTACCTTTGGCTGATCAAAAACAAAAAAGACTTTTCTTTACTTTTATTTGGGTGGGCAAGACAGCTCATCTGGGTGGGCTGAGTCCATCCCTGCCCATAGCCAGACTTGAACACAGACAGGGCTCATGCTACACTGTTGTATAGTCTGTAATTTTAGTCAGTTGTTAGGTGTTTGCTAGGCAACATGATGAAATCATAACACATCATGCATAATTCAGCTTTTATGGATATATATTAGATGGTACTGTTGTGAGATTAAAACGATACAATGCCTTTATAAAGTGTTATAGGTGCATAAATGCTACAAATGCTCCTGATTGTGGAGGATGAGTTTGCGGGCAAACAGACAGAGATTTTGTGTATTATTGTAAGATTACTAAGACTTACTTGAGATTGCATGGGGATCGGCTCACTTTTGGAGTCAGCCTCAAGTGGCCATTCAAGGAACTTCAGTTCTTTTGCACTTCTGTGTTGGCTTCATTTTTCAGCCCTGGAGGTTGCGGCTTGTGCACTTGTGTTAAGCTGTTGCTCTACATTTCTTGCACGAGGTGAAGCAACGTGGGCCACTAACTGCAAATTCTTTCTGAGCAGAGAAATAACAATAGATCACCCATTTAAAATAAATTTCACATGATTTATGTGGTATTATAAGGGAATTGTAAAGGGCGATCAAATACGTCTTTGCACTTTGTGCCGATTAGTTTTGTCAAGCCATGTCAAATTTGAAAGAATTTTATGAACTAGAAAGGACGATCAGGTACCGTGCCGGGTTAGTAAGTTCCTTTTCAAAACTATGACAATTAAGACATTGTCATTAAAATGATAAAACTAACCTAATAACTCTTGAGTCTCAAGGTGAATACTTAATGGCTCTAACAGCAAATAATGATATCAAAAGTTCAATAACATAAACATCTTAGACCAAATTTGTGAGATTTCTGATTTGTTCTTTCAAAGAACACACAACAGAGATTCACTATCATATAGCAGATAAGGAGAGGTTTCCCAGGAAACCATATTCCAGCTTGTAGCTTCTACAGCCTGTCACTAAGCACTTTTCTTGTAATTCATTACACACATTGGATGCAGACAGAATTTGAACTGCTTAACTGATTAACATTACAACACTGGCACACAACCCAGTCTTCATATTTTTCTTCTATTGTGCAGGAGAGTGATGTACTGATGAAAGAGCCTGCAAACCAGTTCAAGGATTTAGGTTCAATCTCCTGTTTGAAACTAAAGTCCACCATGCTGAAAGTCTAACATCAGTTAAAAAAAAAATCACTTTGTACATCCTTTGAATTTTCTGACAAATAAAAATGTCTTCTCTTTCTATAGGATTTTTGTCATAGATTGCTTGTGCGTGTGTGTGAAGTCAAGCTGCCTATGTTCTGTCAAAAATACAGAGCACAAACTGAATTGCTTTTCTTAGTTTCAAAATGCCGCCACACTGTTTTGACTGAGCTCCTCTTCTGGCACTCTGTGTGTTCCACCACCCACCAAACAGCCTGAAGACTTGATTTGAACTCTGGCATGAGTGCAGCTCATTATTGCAATGTCACAGAGGTGGGGAGAGAATCAGATGATAGAAAATTTCATTTACATATAAAAAACCTCGAGGTGAAACATAGTAGCTCATGGTTTTAGTGAGTGAATTTAAATTACAGCTTCTTTAGTCTTCTATTTTCTACACTTTTATTCTATCTTATTTAATCCTTGGAAGTCAAAGCTTTAGCAGAGAGAGACTGCTTATCAAACATTCTGACATGGAGACACTACCTCCTTCTCTTTTCTTTTCTTTTCTTTTCTTTTCTTTTCTTTTCTTTTCTTTTCTTTTCTTCTCTTCAATACAGCACTAACATTTTAACAACATAACATTATATCAACATTTCACAAATGAGCGCCTGCTGTATCAATTTGGAGCTGAAGCAGCATTCTGATTGGCAGAGACCATGTCATTGATTTATCTATTTCTGAGAGGAGATGGTGTTTGTCACACAAACTTGATGTCCTGCCAGAAAGAAGTTAGGAAAACGATTGGTGAGTTTGTGCATGTGTGTTTGCGTCTGTGATACCCGGGGGTCCTTATGTATGTTTTATGTCTCCTTTAGATCTAAGTATGATTGCATAATCGTGCGTGTGCATGTATGAATTGTGGAGATGAACACTGGTTTTAATTAAACAACATCAGATATGTTAGTGGGTTAGCGGAAATGGTATTTCCTGTATTTCCTGCCTGTGGCAAGTTTAAAGGTCAGACTAGAATGAATGTGTTACATGTCCCTGGTGATGCGGCTACATGGACATTTTTTTTAAAGTAAAATAATAATAATAATGATTTAGAGATGAAGGGTCTGAAATTAGTTTAACGACACCCAATTCCTGAAATAGTTCTTAAATAATATGAAAATAAGGAACACAACTGAATGTGAGATTTCTGATGTGGACTTTAAGTTTGTCTTCTGTTAACCCAAAAGAACACAAATCTGGATGCACTTAAATCTCAACCTCTAACTGGCAGGTAAAAGGTAGAAACTTCTGTATGTGGCTTGATCTGAAAGTGCACATACAAAGAGAAAATTGAGACTTTGTGTATTTACTTAAGTTATATGTGAATATAAGTACTTTTATTTATTGTATAGGATCATAGTATTAGGTTTGCTATCTAAAAAAAAGTGCTGTATGTATTCACCGGCCACTTTGTTAGGTACACCTTGCTGGTACTGGGTTGGTCAGAACTGCCTTAATTCTTGGTGGCACAGATTCAACAAGGTGCTCGAAACATTCCTCAGAGATTTTGCTCCATATTGAGTTGATAGCATCACACAGTTGCTGCAGATTTGTCCATGATGTGAATCTCCCATTCCACCACATCCCAAAGGTGCTCTATTGGATTGAGATCTGGTGACTGTGGAGGCAATTTGAGTACAGTGAACTCATTGTCATGTTAAAGAAACCAGTCTGAGATGATTTGAGCTTTGTGACACAGAGTGTTATCCTGCTGGAAGCAGCCATCAGAAGATGGGTACACTGTGGTCATAAAGGGATGGACATGGTCAGCAACAATACACAGGTAGGCTGTGGTGTTTAAACAATGCTCAATTGGTACTAAGGGGCCGAGAGTGTGCCAAGAAAATATTCCCTACACCATTACACCACCCCCAGCAGCCTGAACCATTGATACAAGGTAGGCTGGATCCATGCTTTCATGTTGTTACGCCAAATCCGGACTCCATCTGAATGTTGCAGCAGAAGTTGAGACTCAGCAGACCAGACAAGGTTTTTCCAATCTTCTATTGTCCAATTTTGGTGAGCCTGTGTGAATCGTAGCCTCGGTTTCTTGTTCTTATTGGACAGGAGTAGCACCTGGAGTGGTCTTCTGCTGCTGTAGCCCATCTGCTTCAAGGTTGTGCATGTGTTGTGCATTCAGAGGTGCTCTTCTGCATACTTTGGTTGTAACAAGTGGTTATTTGAGTTACTTTTGCCTTCCTATCAGCTCAAAGCAGTCTGGCCTTTCTCCTCTGATTTCTGACATCAACAACAAATTTGCCCAGAGAACTGCCGCTCACTGGATATTTTCTCTTTTTTAAACCCTTCTCTGTAAACCCTAGAGATGGTTGTGTGAGAAAATCCCAGCAGATCAGCAGTTTCTGAAATACTCAAACCAGTTCGTCTGGCATGTTCAAAGTCACTTAAATCATCTTTCTTCCTCATTTTGATGCTCAGTTTGAATTTCAGCAGGTCGTCTACCTAAATGCATTGAATTGCTACCATGTGATTGGCTGATTAGATATTTGCTTGAAAAGTGAACCAGTGAAATGAAGTGTGGCAGACAACAAGTTAAACAATTACCTGTCAGCTTCACAGAGTAACCCATGAGACAATTCTAGTACTAGCACTGCTTAACTTGACCTGAATAGAGTAAGAAACAATTTGTCACAGGTTGGAAGCAAAAATAAAACTGCATAATCAAGAGAAGACAGCAGCAAAATGTGGCGCTGAGTGCAATGAAATAAGCATTTAATGGACACCTGATTATTAACACACTGTTAACACTCGATATGTATTACAGATTACAGACAGAAAGGGTTACATGAAGCATAGTCTTGCAAATGCTAATTATAATTTTTGAGATAATATGAAATTATGATCTACATATTTTTAGCTGTTTTTTTGTTTTTTAAATTTACTATTAGTTAAATTTACAGTTGTCAGCCATCATTCATTCTTGGTAAGGATTTTAATCAAAATGAAGTATCATGGTGCCAGACCAAGTACAAGTTAAACTACACCACCATGCCATTTTTAACATTCAAAGGCTCATGTCTACTTGGAAACATTCAAAAACGTCCCTGACAGGCAAAATCCAGCTCCATCTCTTCCCGTCCCTCTCATGCGTCACTCTGCTCTATCTGCACGCTCACAGCATTTTGTGAACCACAGTAAGTACCCGTCCATGAGCAGATGAGAGGGCAAATCCAATCTGTTAAAAAGCCACAACTCAACTCCACAGCCATACGGCCACCATCCAGCACTTGACCCAAATCTGGTTGTGCAGCACTGCAGTTGTGCTGCCACAGAGAACTAACAGAGCCTTTTGTTTTTGGGAACAAATGTGTGTGCCTATTTTGAGCAGAGGAAATAATGTGTGTACGTGTGTGTGAAACAACTGCAAGGGCTTATTGTTGTTACTATGTGCCAAGGTGCTAATGAATAAACTTAGATGCATTTTCTATTATTCATTGCTGAGGCTGTATGCAATGAGTCTCCCTTTGCATCCACCTGAGCAGGTGCTTAGCTCAGACCTTTGCAATAGGAAACCACAGTGTCAATGAGCCATTAGATTACTGAAGCATAATTACGGTCTCATGGTCTGCAAAAGATTTAGAACAATGGGCATCATTGGACCACATTCACAGAGCATGGACTAAATATTTAGGCTATATTACAGTTCATGAGGTTAATGCTAGTGGCAAGCATTTGTAAGCTACTGAAATGGGGTGTTAATACCAAACTGTAGCAACAGGGGAATGAAAAAAGAATATAATCTTTTCAACTCAGTTTGGTCACAACAGCTGATATATGCAATATAACAGAATCTGAACATGGATCTATTTGGTTAGTAGATTAGTGAATTTAAATGCTCACTGAATTTGCATAACCCTGTCACAAAGACAGCAATACTGTATATGAAATTTGCATTTGGGTGGAGCACACAAAGAAGAGAAGGAAAACTTAACTGTTCAGAAATGAAAATAAGAGAGAAAGTTTTGTTCATCTTACTTATTTTAAATAGTTATGTGTATTAATTTTAATAAGGACTGGGTTTTATTGTAAAAAAAAAAAAGAGACCAGAAAAAGAGTAGGGGCCAGGATTTTAAAAAAGGAAGTAAAATGGTCTCTTGATGGAGGTCAAACATCAGTGCCTAAACACACAGGGTGAGTGCTGTGACACAACGAGGGAAAGCAAAGAGAGATTGTGTACAAGGGAGTCACTGGATAACAGAGAAGTAATCTAACATTCCTTGCTGTCAATATTTAAGCGAATATGTCACATGTGGCTTTTAAAAATATCTTTCTTTTTTCTCTATCTCTTCTCTCCCTGCTGGTCTCTCTCTATTGGTTTCTCATTCTCTCTGTTGTTATCGTCTTAGTCCATGCATAAACACATTTTCTGTTTCCACATCATCTCCCTCTCTCCCACCCTGACTCTTTTTCCCGTCTTTACTTGAACAGATAAAAGTGTCGCCGCTTTTTGACAAGACATACTCGCTGGCTTCCTCCTCAGAGAGGGAGAGAAAGTTAGCAAGTGGCTGACGGAAAGAGGAGAAATTTGATATATGCTGGTACAAAAGTTCACCGCCTTTGATCAGCACAGCACCTGTCTGCTGCCCGGAGGGCCACCACAGTTCACAAGGTCAGCTATGCAATGATCTGCCACTCATTTCTAGTACATTTGAAGTATTATAGCTGTAAGGTTTGTACTATGCACAAATGATGTCAAAAACAACATTTTCATCCTGATTGAGGAGATTCACCTTTTGCCCCACACTTAGAAAGAAAGTATCTCACAAAAGACTGCCAAATGTCACGGTAAAACAGGAACTACATGAGTCTGACTTTCTTTTCTTCATTTTCTTATAGATCATGTCACATCACAACAGTGAACTGGTACCATATATCCTT
>VUQI01062697.1:0-11865 GCA_015106735.1 Paratilapia polleni | reverse complement strand
CTACAAGAAGTAAAAAAAAAAAAAAAAAAAGAAGGACTCACAGTCTTGCACATTTCGATGATGACTGTGGACAGTTTCGACAACACAGCAACAGAGTTTATATTAAACCTGCACTGACTGATCTGGCACCCTTTGGAAGCAGAGAATTACACTGTCAACACAACATTTGCCATTTGTGGAAACTGAAACCAAAACAATGAGCTGAAAGATGCTAAAATGCAAAAGAGAGCTGAGGGGATAATGATTACCTGTCAGCACACGTTGTTTTACTTCTCTGAAGTATAAATAAGCTAATTCTTTAATTTGCTCAACTTCACTTCTTCACAGGGAGAGGATTAATAAAATAAATTAAGAACCACAAATATCTGCTGAATTACAACAAAAAGCAGGTGTGCTTAACAAACACTTAAGAAGAACCTGTGTTGGCATCATCAAGTCTAAAATGTGGGAAGTAAATTGGTATGTGTGGCTTGGAAAAAAAAAAGTGAGAGTATCTGTGAGAGCTGTAATTATGGGTGCCATTGTACAATACATTCTGTTCATGTTTGAAAGACTAATTCTGTGTGTGTGTGTGTGAGTGTGTGTGTGAGTGACCAGGGGAGATTTGTTCTTACTTCTCCTGGCGAGTCTGCTCAGCTGTGGTTTCCATGGCACACTCGAGTGAGCTTTGAAGTGAATGAAGCTGATTGGTTGTCTCCTTTAGCAGGAAGCGGGTCACAAACTGCTCCAAGTGGGTGGACTCCTGATAATCCTGTCAATCAAGGCAATTAGAGGACGACAAGTTAGAGTAGGAGGCACGGTGAAGGAGGGCTGAACGAGGAGAGCTGTGACACGTTTCACATGCCAGCCGGGAGTCAATCAATGCCCAGACCTCCTCTGCTAATTAAAATATGCCCACGAGATCATTCATTTAGAAAAGATTACACAACACTGCTGCTGGAAAGAGAAGAGGAGAAAGAAGAAGATGTCAAACCTTTGGTCTTTCTATTATCTTATCTAATAAAATCCGCCCTGTTAGTTGTGTTTGATCCATCACACTAGACGGATGTCAGCAATGTGTCAACTGATGTCAAGTTAAATGTAGGGTGGAGAGCTTTAAATGAGTAGAGTTTAACAACAGAATGTATCAGGAGGAGTGGGTTTCTGCAAAGTGACAGCTGAATTCATCAATTTAACTTTAAACAAGCTCACAACCTATTCATGTGTTCACATCATGAATTAATTGGAGAATTCTGTCCGTTCACTTATGATGTTTTGTTGACCAGACGTGGCCCAGAATTCATAAAGCCGAATTGACGTGGTTAATTGCAAGCATTGTGTCTGCAACTGGCTGATATGCTGTAAGGTGCACCTGACCTGGTTGAGTTGAGAAAGCTGCAGATGTGGGTGACACTTGGTTCAAACATTTGTTTCTATCTTTGGATCTATGATTAATACGTGTATTCTGAAAGAAACAAAACTCTAAGCAGGAGATGCCTGCAAAGAAATTGAATGAAAGGAGGTGATTTAATAGGAACTGACTTCCTGGTGTGTCTGTGTCAACACTGATATACAGTTAAGTCCACATTTTGTTGGACAAAGACACAGTTTTTGTAGTTTTGCCTCTGTACACCACGACAGATGTGACTGAGGTGCAGACTTTCAGTTTTAATTTAAGGGGTTTGACAAAAGTATTGCATTGACTGTTTAGGAATTACAGCCATTTTTTATACACAGTCCCCCATTTTCAGAGGTTCAAAATTAATTGAACAAATAAGGATTATGAAAATCCTTTGCAGTCAAGGACTGCCTGAAGTCTTGAACCCATGGACATCACCAAATGCTGTGTTTCGTCCCTTGAGATGCTCTGCTCGGCCTTTACTGCAGCCACCTTCAGTTAATGCTTGTTTGTGGGTCTTTCTGCATTCAGTTTTGTCTTTTGGGCTGAGATCAGGTGACTGACTTGGCCATTGAAGAATATTTAATTTCTCTTGTGTTGCTTTTTGCAGCATGCTTTGGGTCATTAACCATTTGCACTGTGAAGTGCTGTCAGATCAGTTTTGCAGCATTTTGCTGAATCTGAGCAGAGAATTATAGCCTTGTACACTTCACAATTCATCCTGCTACTTCTATCAGCAGTCACATCATCAAGAAACAGTAGTGACCCCGTTCCACTGGCAGCCATACATGTCTATACCATGACACTGCCTCCACCGTGTTTGACAGATGATGCGGTATGCTTCGAACCATGAGCTGCCATCATTCTGGTACAAGTTAATCTTGGTTTCATCTGTCCAAAGATGATCCAGAACTGTTCAGACTCTTTTAGATGTTTCCTGGTAAAGTCTAATCTGGCCTTCCTGTTTTTGAGTGTAACTAGTAGTTTGCATCTTGTTGTAAACTCTCTGTAATTCCATTCATGAAGGCTTCTCTCGATTGTAGACACTGACAATGATACACCTACCTCCTCGAGAGTGTTCTTGACTTGGTTAGATGTTGTAAAGTTGTTTTCCTTAACCATGGAAATAATTCTGTAATCATGCACATTAGTTGTCTTCTGTGGTCTTTCAGGCCACCCTCACTTGCATTAATATTTCTTTGGACCTTGTATTGAGAATTCCAGTGAACAGCTACCAAATACAAATTGGAATCAACAGACACTTGGAATCAACTCCAGATCTTTTATCTGCGAGGGAACAGATCTCACCTGGCCATAAAACTGTTTCTCAATTGTCCATTTACTTTTGAGCCTCTGAAAATGGAAGACTATGTTTAAAAACAGCTGTAATTCCTAAACTGTTAATGTGATACTTTTGTTAAATCCCTTGAATTAAAGCTGAAGATCTGCACTTCAATCACATCTTGATTGTTTGAGTTAAAAATCCTCTGTGGTGGTGTACAGAGGTAAAATTATAAGAAATGTGTCATTGTGCAAACACTTATGGACTTAACTAAGAAACCTATAAATCTGTTTTGGATAACGGGTTAGCAAACATTTGCCAATTTACATATTCAGGAGTTCTATTCCAGTGTTTGCTGCCCCTTTAGTTTGGTTTGGTTTTGATTTTTACTGACTCCCAAGAAACTTATGTGGTTAGCTGCTAAAAACCTGAGTATGTTCAATAGTATCCACTCTGTCTGATATTTAATACAGGTAGGATTCTTTGAATTTTTATCTTTTCCATAGATACAACATGGGTAGTTGATAGCAGGGAAAGAACAAAAACAGTAAAAGCTGAGCTAAATGATGGTAATGTGATAATCCTGTAACATCGTTGTAATACTATTGAAATGCACATTTGGATAACCATGCAATATAGAGAAGTACAACTTTAAAGAAAGAACAGTGGCATTTTTGTGACTTTATAGCTGTGAACAAACAACACCAATCACCACTTGTTGATTCTTTAGGATGCATCCTTCTTCTGATTGGTGTAACAGGTGTTTGCATGCAGTCATTTGTGGAAGATGGCATGCTGACATTTCTATTATGTTAGAAATAATCAGCTTCTTGTCATTTTGTGAGTCAGAGATATTTTCTTTTCTTGGCTGGAAAATCAGACTCAATGAGACTTTGGAGAGATGTCATTTGTTATGCCTGGAACAGAGCAGCAGGGCTGAGTGCTGTTTTGGATCTAATCAAAGGGGAGTGAGGGATGGTCAGCACAGCAGTTTGCTGTTTGCACAGCACACCTGCTCCCAGTTTTGAGCACCATGACTGTTTGTACACTCGACTTACAATGAGGCATTTCAAGGCAAACGTTAATACAACTTAGATTAGAGAGTGGCTAATGCATTGATATGAGCATGTGTGACAAAAAGAAAAAAAAACAGGAAAGGAAATAAAGGAGAGTGTTTCTGTCTTTGGGTAACTGCACTGTATTTTCAATAGCGAAAATGGCTGAATTTTAAAAGCTGGATTTGTTTACGTGTGTTTGCACGGACACAAACACACAAATTAATTACAGTTGAGTGGGAGTCCCCCTGTGAGAGAGATAAACTCTTAGCAGCTTCTCCAGCATCCAGATCATTAAGACTCAGTCCTATTATGAACATACGGTATTTAAAAACTGGGAACACATAAAATTTACATATGCAAACTGACAACTGTAACAATTAGGAGTAAAGAGAAGAAAAAGAATCTCTGCTGTTTGCAGTGTTGCTTTTTTAAAAGCTCTCATTATCTTTCATGCGTAGGTATTGCTTGATCCCCTGGCAAACGCACACACATGTACACACATGTTTACATGCATGCGCATTCGCTCAGCGAGAGTGAGTCACGACAAAACTGGTAAAGGTCAGTCTCCTGCGATCTCCACCTTTATGTGTGTGTGTGTGTGTGTGTGTGTGTGTGTGTGTGTGTGTGTGTGTGTGTGTGTGTGTGTGTCCCTATTTTTCTTCCCTATCGTGCAGGTGCCTTGTCTCCACCTTGGGGTGGAGCCGTGTCTTTGATTGATCCTGCACACCTGGGAGCCATTTGGGTCATCAGAGGGCTGGGTACTTAGACTCTGCTGTGACTGTGGATCTCCGCCAGATTGTTCCGACCATTGTAGTGGTAAATTGGCTTCCCTTGTTGCTACCCATTGCTTAGTATTTGCTGTGACTAAATCCTGTCCTTGTCTCTCATTCCCCAGTACCACGGTGGAGAAACCAGTTCTGGTAAAGGTCGCCTTTTGGACTTCACCCGCCTCGCTTCAGCGGAGCTCTCAGCAGTCAGCTGTTAGTCCCGCCACCTCAGCCCTCTGCCCTACCTCTGTTGCCTGCTACACTTGGACTTGCTCCTGCCTGCCCACTCTCCACCGTACCTGGATTAGAGGTTCTGGATCGCCAGCCAGCTCTCTGACTTCCCCCCTCCCGTGAACCATTCACCGGATATCAAGTAAGGTCTCGCACTCACCATCCTCTATCTCCGCTCACCTGGACCCTGACTAAATTCTCCTTTTCTTCTCCTTCACAGACTCTCCCTGATTGCCACTCTTATTGTGTTGCCAGTATAAGCCGTTCCCCTTGTTATTCTTTATCTTGTCAATAAATCTTGTAAATTGTACGAACTGTGGCTTGGTCTGCTTCCTGGGTCCACCTAAATCTGTAGCCATGACATGCAAAAGCACTCCAAATCTGTCAGATTGTGAGGGCATCTCTTGTGCACAGCCCTCTTCCGGTCACCCCAGATTTTCTATTGGATTTAGGTCTGGGCTCTGACTGGGCCAATCCAAAAACTTTAATTTTCTTCTGGTGAAGCCATTGTTTTGTTGATTTGGATGTATGCTTTGGGTCATTGTTGTGTTGAAAGGTGAAATTCATCTTCAGCTTTCTAGCAGATGCCTGAAGGTTTGGGGCCAAAAGTGACTGGTATTTGGAATTGTTCGTAATTCACTCCAATTTGACTAAAGCCCCAATTCCAGATGAAGAAAAGGAACTCCAAAGCATGATACTGCCACCACCATGTTTCACTGTGGGTATGGTGTTCTTTTGGTGATGCAAAGTGTTGTTTTAGTGTTGCTTGGATGTTTTTCTTTGTCAGAAAAGGCTTCCGTCTTGCAACCCTACTCCATAGTCCAGACATATGGAGAATATGGGAGATTGTCACATGTAGTAAACAACCAGCACTTGCCAGAAATTCCTGCAGCTCCTTCAGTGTTGCTGTAGGTCTCTTGGCAACCTCCCTGACCAGTTTTCATCTTGTTTTTTTCATCAATTTTGTGGGGACATGCAGTTCTTTGCAATTCCCATATTTTCTCCACTTTTTGATGACTCTCTTTACTGTGTTCCATGGTATATCCAATGCTGTGGATATTTTATGTACCCTTCTCCTGACTTTTACCTTTCAACAATGAGATCCCTTTGATGCTTTGTAAGTGCTCTGCAAACCATGGCTTTTGCTGTAGCAGGCAACTGAATAAATGTCAGGAATATCCTACTAAGACAGCTGAACTTTATTTGGGGTTAATCAGTCTCTTTAATTGATGGCAGGTGTGTACCCAAGAGGACTGAATGCTGTGATTAAATCAAAAGGTGCTTCAACAAAGTATTTAACGGAGTGCACACTTATGTAACCAGCTTATTGTACTTTTTTTTTTTCTTTTTTTTCTCCCCTAACAGATTATTTGTTTTTCAATTGAATTGTACAGGTTACAGGTCACATTAAAGGTGGGAAAAATTTTGAAACGATTTATTGTGGTCTCATTTTTTAACATCACAAAACCCTGGCAGTTTAACAGGGGTGTGTATATTTTTTTTATATCCACTGTACATCTCCACGCTGTGAAGCTAAATGAGTCTCCTGGAGTGTTCATTAATAATTTCAGCCACATACAGCCTCCGTACAAAATAGTACAGAACCTTTGCAAAGAAATTGACTGTAAAAAAAAAAAAAAAAAAAAAGTTTAATTTAATGTAAAAAAAAAAAAAAAAAAAGTAGATTCACACAGGATCAATCTTAGATGAGGACTGTGCTGGTTGAAATATGGTTGCGTAGCCAATTTGATTTGGAAGCTTAAATTTATTGGTCAAGTGTCAATTTCCTTTCTGTCAGTGAAAGACATGGGAGGTTAATAGGTAGGAACTATCTGAGAAACACAGCGTAGCTTTATTATAGGAAGTCCATCTATCTATTATCTTCCACTTATCCGAAGTCGGGTCTTGGTGGAAGCATGCTCAGCTGGATATTCCAGACATCCTTCAGGGTCTACCCCAGGGTCTCCTCCCAGATGGGTGTGCCTGGAACACCTCCAAAGGGAGTCACCCAGGAGGCATCCTAACCAGATGCCCGAACCACCTCAACTGGCTCTTTAAGACATGCAGGAGTAGCGGCTCTACTCCAAGATCCCTCTGGATGTCTGAGCTCCTTACCTTATCTCTAAGGCTGAGCCCATCCACCCTACTGAGAAAACTCATTTTGGCCACTTGTATTCGTGGCCTTACTCTTTCGGCAATTACCCAGATTTCATGACCATAGGTGAGGGTGAGCTCTCTCTTTACCACTACAGTCCGGTATAACGCCCGCATTACTGCTGACGCCGCACCAACCCACCAGGTCCAACTTGCACTCCACCTTCCCATCACTCATGAATAAGATCCCAAGATATGTACTTGAACACCCTTGCTTGAAATCCCTCTGGGTTGGGGGAGAGAGGCTGCCTCAAGCAAGGGAGTTCATGTATGTTGGGATCTTATTATAGGAAGTGTGGACCATAAACATGAATATATCTTGGGCTGCTCTAAATACATTTTGAACTCATCAGTATGGCACTGTGAACCAGTTTAAATGGTCTTGTTGTATAAGAAGTCTTTGTCAGCTTCCTCTGGAAGGAAAAGAATATGTGGTAGGGAAAAATATGACACACCAACAATAAATGGGTTAAACTGCTCATACGCTAGGTTGAACACAGTTTTGCCATCAACATACATAAAATACCATGAAAGACCGAAAAGTCCATATAAGGACTGACTGAATGTCATGATGTTGGACACATAAAAATTACAAGTAAAATTAGGCACCAATGCTCAGCAATGGCCAAATAGATTAGTTGGTTCTGTTCTTTACAGATGGTGGCACACAGGGCAGATCTGGACAGGACGCAAGACTGTTTAGTCTAACATTAGCACTGCATCAGTCAACTAATGCATAATTGTCAGAGGAGTACTTGTCAAGTACAGTGCTTAACAAATTTATTAGATCACCACCCAATGTAAAGTCTATGCCACAGCTGCCATAAATAAACAGTACTGGTAATTACCAAAATCATTTTTTATGTTTCTGTAGTGGTTAATCCACCAGTATGTGCAAGCCCTTTAATCAAAATGGTATTTTTAATGCTAAAATATAATTATTGTTGTTATCCATTAATTTTCAAATTGACTGTTTTACAAAAAAGCAGAAAATGGTAAAGAACATTATTATTTTTTGATTAAGATGCTAAATTACAGTTATTTACTTGCATTCCTGAACAGAAAATTAGTTTTAGTGGTTGAATGTTATGCTTGATTCATTTCTGACTTCTCAGGGAAGTCCAGTATACCGCCTCAAATTTGGGTATATAAACGTGAATTCAGTTTGAAATTCCTCAGTCCTGTTCAAAATGGTAAAACATCAAGAACTCACTGAAAAGGAAAGACATTTTGACATTGAGCATATGGGTATAGCAGAATTTTCACAATGATAAACAAGCTTTACTCAGTACAGTAACATTAGAAGCTTTTTAGATTCCAAAACGAAAATATTATTCAACTTCCAGCAGTATTATGTAATATTGTGTCCCAAGACATGGATACCACAGTTGGCTGGTGGCAGGCAGGGCAGACTCAGCAATGTGGTTTGATTTTATTGGCAGATGACTGGTGACTGTTATCATCCCCTTATATCTTTACTGAGGCTGTCACTTTCTTCTTCTCCCTTATCTCTCCTCCTCTGTTTGTGCATGTGTGTCTTTAGGTTTGTGTGGATTCTTTTGAGGCATTGCTACTCATTGGTCAGCAGCCTCCACAGCTTCAGCCATGGACTTCCTCTTCACCCACACTTCTGGAATATTCCTGTGTTGTTAATAAACTTTTTTTTTACTCCATCTCTGAGTGTTTTTTTTTCCTGCATCAGAGTCCTCCAGTTCCTGGTTCAACCTTAAAAGATGCAGATTCAAACAAGAGAACCAATCAAAATCAGTCAAATTTTGAGCACCTACAGCTATATGATTGGAGCCTGTCTAAAAGTAGATTGAGATCCCTGTAAGCCATCTTAAAGGTAATGGAGTTAATGGTGTTATACTTAAATTTTTACCTAATCTTGTCCAGAAATGTGCCAAATGAGGTATTCCTCATGTGAAACGATGCAAAGTAAATGAGTCAATTTTATATTCTATATATTTACCTTTTACTAGAAGATTCTCCAACAATTTAAGACATGCAAGCAACATGTAACAAGTTACCCCAACACTGCTAACCAGAACTAAAGCTCAAACTTAAGGGTTGACGGAGGTTCTACAGTGACCTCATGTTTCAGTCATTTAGACTAAATATTCTCTGCACCCAAGACCCTACTCATCCATCATACTGAGAGAAAAAAACAACATTATCTTATGTTTTTGACTTGTGTCTCAGTATGAATTATTCAATGAGCTATTCATTTTCTTGACTGGACCTGCATGTAGAGGACGAGTCCCATCTACGACTCAGCCACTTCTATCTCTGAGGAGTTGGGAAAGCTCTCAAAATAATTGAATTGTGGAGAGTCTAGCTTTCCATCTCACTCTATTGCACAAAGACAGCTGCACTCATCTGCCATGACTGATTTAGACACAAGTTGTGTCAGTTTACTGATAAAACCTGATCAAGGCCACACAGGGTACAAGCCACATAAAGGCCCATTCCTACTGAACATGTAATTCATCAAGTAAAATGGGCAAATTCCTGCTGCAGCCAATGTGACTGTTTCCATTAGACATACATAATGTGTAAAGTCAGAACATTAAAATTGTGACATCGAATTTCAGCTTTCCTTTAAATAGTGTCACTTATGGCATGGTGTGAGTGGCTCTGCACTGACTCACACAGATAATATGCTGAAGCAGCTAGCAGCTACTGGCTTATTAAAAGAAAATATGAGGACATTTGGAAAAAGATTTTTTTTGCACACTGCACACTGCTGTCTGCCCAACTCATTTCAGCCCCCAGACACCAGTAATTGTACTCCGATATTACCCCCTTTTTTGTACAATGTCTCATCTTGCTTGTTTTCCCATTTAAACTCTTTATCTGTATACTTTTATCGGTTTAGGTGAGGAAGTCAAAAGGCAGTGGAAGTCTCTGCATGACACCTTCATCCACAGAGAGAAAGAGGACAAAGACACCAGGAGTGGGCAGGCATCAAAAGAAATGCAGACAAAAAGATGTCTGCTTTCTCAGTGTAGTGGTCCAAAAATGACCAGAGTGCCAAAGCTGCAAAGACAGTCCACTGACCCTTTAATGAGTTATCTGGAGAGAAAGGAAGCAAAGAAAAACAGCCAGACAACATGAAGTAAGGGAGAATGAGAGGGGTGAAAAAAAAAAAAGCCAACACAAGAACAAAATTTAGGATCCTTTAGGTAAATATCTTCCATCAGTCCATTTTCTTCCGCTTATCCTATTCAGGGTCGCGGATGGGGGCTGGAGCCTATCCCAGCTGCCATAGGGTGAGAGGCGGGGTACATCCTGGACAGGTCGCCAGTCTGTCGCAGGGCTAACACAGAGAGACAGACAACCATTCACGCTCACATTCACACCTACAGCCAATTTAGAATTACCAATTAACCTAATACCACTAACTGCATGTCTTTGGACTGTGGGAGGAAGCCGGAGTACCCGGAGAGAACCCACGCAAACACGGGGAGAACATGCAAACTTCACACAGAAAGGCCCTGGTCAGATGGTGGATTTGAGCTCAGGTCCTTCTTGCTGTGAGGCAGCAGTGCTAATCACTGCACCACCGTGCTGTCCCATTATCTTTTACTATCTTTCACTATCTTTTAATATCTTATTTAAAGAAAATACCACTCCACAAGTCAGAGTTGTCCTCAGAAAATTTACTTTAAAAGGTAAAGGACTCAATGAGGAACTGATAAACTTTTTCTTTTTTTAATGCGTGTGTTTGCTGGACGGTATACTGCCACATGTGTATTAGGAGGTGCAGTTTGCTGTTAATTAGTTATTCTTCCTTGATTTCTTGTTGTTCATTTGTTGGTCAAAAAAGTAATAATTGTGCAGTAAAATAATTACAATTACAAGTTTTTCGGTACATCTGTAGCATTACTGTTGTATGAGAACCCCATATCTCTAGAAAGTTGCCTGAAATGTTGATTTCTCTTTTTAAGTAAAATGGCTGGAAGTAGTGCTTCCTCTTGATCTGTTTTTACACATGCTGTGAAGGTCTGATTTTTTTTCTAGACATCACTTGATTGAGGTACATGTGAGAATTCAAATATTCAACCAAACAGATCGGACATTGTATGTCTTCAACATACACCAGCTCCCAAACAGAAAGTCTGTGTGAATTCAAATGACTACCTATTACCCAGTGTTTTTCCCGTGTCTTGCAGTGTGCTATACATGAGAAGAACAGCTTTGGAAAATATCCCAACCTGATTTTGCCAGTGTTGTCCAAAGTTAATGTGTGAAAATACCTGCAATTATGACAGTTTCATTGCACGGCAAACAGATCAAACTGTTTATAGTGATGGGGTGAGTTTACACAGTTTGAACACTGAATAATGTTTCATCTCTTGTTGCGATTCCATCTCATTCTGCATGACTATGTTTAGTCTGAGATATACAATATATTGCCAAACGAATTCACTCACTCAAGTGTTCCAATCACTTCCATGGCCACAGGTGTATAAAATCAAGCACCTAGGCATGCAGACTGCTTCTACAAACATTTGTGAAAGAATGGGTCGCTCTCAGGAGCTCAGTGAATTCCATTGTGGTACCGTGATAGGATGCCACCTGTGCAATGAGTCCAGTCATGAAATTTCCTCGCTACTAAATATTCCACAGTCAACTGTTAGTGGTATTATAACAAAGTGGAAGGGATTGGGAACAACAGCAACTCAGCCACGAAGTGACAGGCCACGTAAAATCACAGATCGGGGTCAGCTCAGTGCAATGCACTTGGTGATGTAAGGCTAGACTGGACTCTAGTGCAATGGACTCTAGAGCAGTGGAGACGTGTTCTCTGGACTGACGAATCATGCTTCTCCGTCTGGCAATCCGATGGACGAGTCTGGGTTTGGCGGTTGCCAGGAGAACGGTACTTGTCTGACTCCATTGTGCCAAGTGTAAAGTTTGGTGGAGGGGGGATTATGGTGTGGGGTTGTTTTTCAGGAGTTGGGCTCGGTCCAAGAGGCCTAAGAGTTCCAG
>VUQI01062695.1:19948-33625 GCA_015106735.1 Paratilapia polleni | reverse complement strand
CCCCCCTCCTTCCCCCCCCCCCCCCCAAACACACACACACACACACACACACACACACACACACACACACGCACACGCACACACGCATACACACCTCTGCTGCTGATATTGCATTGGATTGCATTATACTGATAGATGTTTCTGTTATTAGATCCTGTAGTCCTTTAATCATGGCACTGGCTGGAGTTAGAGTTATTGAGCTGGCAGGCCTGGCACCCGCACCATTCTGTGGCATGATCCTGGCAGACTTTGGAGCCAAGGTGATCCGTGTGGACCGGACCAAAGTCTCCATGTCTTTGGACACACAAGCGCGGGGTAAACAATCTGTGGCCATCAACCTGAAGACCACGGAAGGTGTAGCTTTGCTCAGGAGGCTCTGTGTACAGTCAGATGTGGTCCTAGAGCCCTATCGTAAAGGTGAGATCTGCAGCACAGGAGCGATAACAAGGGCTGTTATGAGCTCTGTGCAACATTATGATACTTATGTAGTGAATTTAAGCAAAAGAATACAATAAGAGTAACCTAAACCTACAGTTAAACAAACTTATGTGAATAGTTAGTGATTAGATGGCAAAGAAATCTTTATGTACCTTAGAAGTGTGGCTCTTTGATTTATAAGCAACCTTGTGTTTTATTTCTACTTTAATTTATTATTTATACTTAAAGATTCTTTAATAAGAATGCCATTAATTCTTGTTATGTGGTTTCAAAGGGTTTACATGTTCTGACAAACCATGTAAGACTTTGAGAACCAGCGTATGGAGAGACTGAAGGGGAAATGTGTGATTAAATTATACATGGACTTAACTTTTGATTGCCCAGGTGTGATGGAGAAGCTGGGCCTTGGTCCACATGAGCTGTTAAAGGAAAATCCTCGCCTAATCTATGCACGCTTGACCGGGTATGGCCAGAGTGGGCCTTATGCTACCGCGGCTGGGCATGACATCAACTACCTGGCCATGTCAGGTAACACAACTGTTAATGCTTTTGGATCAAAACTTTATACTCGTACGTCTGCAGACTGATGGGATTTCATCAAGTATTTATATTTATTCATAATTCATTTACTTGTTGATCTGCCTTCCTTTCCTTGCCTGTGGCCACGAGCCGCGAAAACAAGCTTCCTCTGAAGGGTGTCTGGGTCTCACCCTTAGAGATGTGGTGAGGAGTACAGAGTACATGCACCGCTCCTTCATATCAAAAAAGGACAGTTAATGTGGTTTAGGCACCTGTCTAGCATGCTTCCTGGACACCTCCCAGGTGAGGTGTTTTGGGGCAGAACCATGACATTTGAGTGAACATGGTCCAATCCCAATCTCCACCCAAAGGCCTAATATAAGCACTAAACCCTCACAGACAGCTGCAGACTCGCTTGTGTGCAGCTGTAGTTCTTTAATGTGAGTTCCTGAGGACTCAAAATGGTTTGAATAGGGATGGAAGCACTTTGTGACATATCACATGTATTACCTTGACAACAAAAAAACGTTTTGTACTGCTGTGGGTTTTTGACTTGTTTTTTTGTACCCTAGCCTCTTCTTTTGAGAATTGATTTTTAAATAAACCATTTACTTGTTTTTGTCAAAACAATGCAATTAAGCAAAAATGTAAAGAAGTAGTTCTAATTTAAACTCGACAAATCTAGCATTCCTCTGATTGGATTAAAACTTCAGATGTCTGCTCCTTTCTGGCTTGTTTGTTATAATGGTTTCAGGCTTTTTCTGTAACTAGTGTTTTGTATCAGTGCTATGAACTGTGGGTAAATCCTTTAGGAAGTCTGCAGAACTGTACACTGACAGAAAGTGTGAATAAAAGGGTTAAAAATGTCTGTGAGGGGGTCACAAACATGATTTCTTGAGTGTGGGACAGCCCTGAGCCGTCAAAATCAAGATTTTGAGGGCCATCCTATTGTCCACACTTAGAGACCATGTGAGTCTCTAAGTGTGGACAATAGGACTGGGTCTCTCAACTGGCTTGGGAACAACTGAGCATCACCCTAGAAGAGCTGGAGGTGGTATCTGGGGAGAGTGAGCTTTGTGTAGCACTGCTTAGACTACTTAATTGGTAAAAAATGGATGGATGGATTCAAAATGACAAAAGAAGAAGATATTTAAATACTTTATTAAAAAGCAACACCACGGCTTTTTAACAGTGATTCATAGATATGACTGCAACCACAAACAAGATGTTATAATGTAAACTCACTTTCTAGTTGTTAGGTATTTAGCCAGAGGTACCCAAGTCCTGCAATAAATCCTGCGTTATCTTTGTCTTTTTTTTAAACATATATTGATCGTTTCAGAGTATGTAATAGGTGTTTCTTTTATTTAGCATTCCCTCACTGATATAAATAAGTTAGGCAGTATAACAATTAGACACCGATTGGAGATGCACCGATTGACCAGCCAAGGACTGGAACTGGACGATTTCCAGTGTTCTCGGCCTAAACTGGTGATCGGCTGGTCAGCCTCCCAAATGACCGATTGGGAGCCAATCCATTTCATGCATGCACGCGCAGGCACATAGTCCTCAGCTCCTCACTGTGAGTGAAGACACATAGTTCGCCAAAGTAAACCACGGGGGGACCACCACAAAAACATTCGTAACAACAAACCTAATCACACACTTAAATCACCCTCACCCAGCTGAACATTTTAAAAAAGCTAACAAAGGGAAAGTTGCTAAATCTAAAATAGCCAGAGCTCAGATCCACCCACAAGCCAGCAGCCTCGGTATGAGCAAAGGATCAAAGCAGTTATGAGGAAAATCATGGAAATGAGTGAAAAAGAGAAAAGGGTCAATGCCCTGTTACCTGGTGAAGTTATAAACATACTGCAAAATGATGTAAGTACCTGACATGTTTTTGTTACATAAATCTGTTGCACCTGCTTTTGTTTGCTAAGGTGAAATATGTCAGGTAAAGGTGGGTGTGCAGCATCTCATTTTTATGTAATTATTTGTACCTTTTTCCAGTGGCAGAGCACTTTATTTTCAGTTGTTTAAGTGAAGATCCTGTAACTTACTGCAGTTTGGGGGAAATTGTAAAGTTTAATGATTTCTTTTACTATGAAAATAATCCATCCATCCATCTTCTTCCGCTTATCCTATTCAGGGTCGCGGGTGGGGGCTGGAGCCTATCCCAGCTGCCATAGGGCGAGAGGCAGGGTACACCCTGGACAGGTTGCCAGTCTGTCGCAGGGCTCACACAGAGAGACAGACAAGCATTCACGCCCACATTCACACCTACGGCCAATTTAGAATTACCAATTAACCTAATCCCACTAACTGCATGTCTTTGGACTGTGGGAGGGAGCCGGAGTACCCAGAGAGAACCCACACAGACACGGGGAGAACATGCAAAGTCCACACAGAAAGGCCCTGGCCAGATGGTAGATTCGAACTCAAGACCTTTTTGCTGTGAGGGAACAGTGCTAACCACTGTTCCACCATGCTGCCCTATGAAAATAATATTTTGCATTAAAGAAAAGTTGATTTTTGTTTGTATATGCAGTCATTTATAGTTCTTGGCATGAAAATCGGTATCAGCAGATGACCCTTTGAAAAAATTCAGACATCGGAATCAGCCAGCGAAATTGCAATCGTTGCATCTCTACCAATCACATTAGATCAGCTAGTTGGATTTCTGAAAATATACTTAAAAAAAAAGCATTTAAACACTGCAGATACACATGTTCAACTTTCTCACCTAACGTTTAACATAAACCAAATCACAAATTGTACTTACTGGAATAAATTGTACTCATTAAGTGTAAAATTACAGGTTTTCCAGAGAGTCTTCACAGAACAGCTTTTTATTACCACTAGCTCATTTAAAAAAAAAAAAAACACCCAATAGTGGTTTCTTACTTAAATAAGTTACATTTCAGCAAGGGGATAGAAATACTTTATACATACATTTACATGATACATTTTGTTGTTACTTTACAAGCATGCTTTTCAGAGGCTTAGATAACAAATATTCTGCTTGTTAGTGTGCTTGGTCTTCATTTTGCTGCACACCAAGTCAAACTAACCATGTCTACAAAAGATTAAAGGGAATGATGACATCAATGCAAGCTGAGGCAAAAGCGTGGTTTTAACTACAGCAACACCCCTTAGAAAAGCTTCTTTCAGTGTTACTTAGCCTGGCACTTTAGCTGTAGAGGCCAAACACAGCAAGTAGACCAAAAATGTGATTTTTTTTTTTTTTTTTTGTAAAAAGTGACCTTGGTAAATTGCATGTACCGTAAGGCATACTAGAGGTAGATATATATGTAGATAAATGTAGTGTTTAAGTGAGTATATTAAATACAATGAAGGAATGATTTGCATGCTGTTTTATACAAAACAATGAAGTCAGTGGATGCAGCTGCCACAGTGGACATGTTTCTTTAATTGGCACCCCAGGCAGAAGAAGATGGTTGCGAATATAATCTTTGGTAATGTTTCTCTAATGAGGCAGTCCTTTTCTTGTTCAAGGTCCTTTTGTAATAAATTTTTGTTGCTTGAGTAGCAAAACAGGGGGGGAGTACTGTGCAAAGGTGACATGTTGCAGAAATGCAAGCAATGGATTTGTCAGACGAAAGAAAAGATGTCTTTGAAGGAGTTATGTTCACCTGCACACCACTAAACATCTTGAAAGCATTCCTGTTTGTTGGGGCTGTTATGTCTTCACTGAGCTAAACAATACAATACAATTTTTTTGGTTGTGTTGTGTAAAGCTTCTGTCTTTTCATTCCTGTCATAGGCCTTTTATCCCGACTGGGTCGCAGCGGAGAGAAGCCCTACGCTCCACTAAATCTGTTAGCAGACTTTGGAGGCGGCGGTCTTACCTGCGCTCTTGGGATTGTCCTAGCTCTGCTGGAGAGGACAAAGTCAGGGAAAGGACAAATCATTGATGCTAGCATGGTAAGCACAACTGCTGCAAGCATGTACTGTGAACCCATGAATAAAAAGCATATAAATATAATTAAAAATAGTATATGTTTGTTTTTTGTTTTTGTTTTTGTTTTTTTTTAGATGCTTTGTATAAAGCCACACACTGTTATGGGTACTTAGAGCACATTCAGAAAGTGGCCTGGCAGCAAAACATATGCAAAGGGCTGCATTACTGTTGCCATATTGCCACATTAACGCAGTATTAACATGAAATACAACCTGGACAATCCAGGGTTTGATCAGACACAGCAAAGTAGGACTGCACAATTATTATTCACCTTAATTCAGTGCATCTCTTAGAAGAAAAATAAAATATATAAAATAAAAAATATAAATAAAAATTCTACCAAAACTTGGTAGCAAAAAGTTAAATCAACAGGTTGCTGCTTTCACCTTTACATTGTGCTACATTCCTGTTAATTAAAACATCTTTGCAGACAGATAAGGTGTTTATTCACCTTGTCCAAGTACATCTCTAAGATTTTGCCACTTTAGAAAAATAATTGAACGAGGGGATAACATCTTTAGTCCAGCAAGTTGACCATTTTCCTGAACCTTCGTTACTCATCGTATTTAGTGGACGCATAGCTTTGGTCAAATGGATGTGATTGCATTGGTGATTTCAGTGCATCTGATGCGCTGTACGGGCTCGCTTTAATGGCCGTCTGAGCTGATGTTGGATGATTCATGTTAGCAAGCATTGCATTGTTTTTCTTGGACTTCATGCATTCATTGTCTGAAAAGACAGTGAATGCATTTTGTGGTGTAGACACAGCTCTACAGCACTTGTTGTATTTCTTCTTGGTAACATCACTTGCCCTAAATCCGAAGTATTTCCAAACAGTGGACGATGATCCGCTTTGAGGGGGAAGCTCTTCACCTTCTGCTGTGCCAGATATTTGATTTTTGCTGTATAATCTGTATTTTTGTGTAGTTTTACTCTTCCAGACAAGTTTAGGAAACTTCAAGCTGCATGGCTCAATCACAGCTGTGAATGGCTCAGGCAGGCACATGGTCAGATGTTGATTTAGGGAGTGCCTGATTTGCTTTTGCTTTGCATTCTATTGGCAGAGCACGCATTTTCAGTATTGCGCGGTCATGTTCATTTAATTGTGGGAAGCCAAAATTGTGATTGAGATTAAAATTCAATTAATTGTGCAGCCCTACTGCAAAGCAGTTACAACCCCTATGGAGGGATTTTTTTTTTTGTGCAACTTCTGAAAGTTTCCAAGCTCAGTTTTTGAAATGTTAGCAGTTAAATATGGAAAATGCTACAAATTGTACAAAAACTATGTGTTCTGCACCACCCCATAATGCACTGCACTGTGACAAACTACGTGGCTGTTACACTTTCCCATCTAAGGATATGGGAAGTTCTTTTTGGGTTTGGGTCAGTGGCACCAAATAAAAAACATGCAGGCTCTAATCAGACTATGAAATATAATACATATAATATATATAATGTACTTATTGTAGTATAATAAGAACAACTAATCAGCAGGGGTGTCCACAGCTGCCCATGTGAGCATCTGCAAGCGACTATACTTCCTGCTATAGTGGAATAAGTCATTAGTTGGGAAAAGTATCTGAATCGTGCTATTCCTGACGTCCACTTGCTGCAGTGAAGCTGCAACTCACTGCAACTTGCTTACGATTATGAGAAATGGGATTCACTCAATATTTTTGTATACTATTTACTGTAACTCTGCATTGCCTGAAAACATTCAGTTTAAACACTGTTAGAAAAATGATAGTGTTGAAAGTGATAGAAAAGTGTAAAAGCAGATATAAATGTGTGTTCTCAGTTTGTCATATTACAGAAAAATATGTTTCCAACCACAA
The DNA here is from genome assembly GCA_015106735.1 of Paratilapia polleni. Classification (NCBI taxonomy): domain Eukaryota; kingdom Metazoa; phylum Chordata; class Actinopteri; order Cichliformes; family Cichlidae; genus Paratilapia; species Paratilapia polleni. Next base: position 26,848 of record VUQI01062695.1, on the reverse strand, counting down.
AGCCAAATTAAAATGATTAAAAAATTGTTTTTAAAATGATTTGTTGAAATCATGAAAAAAATGATCAGCTGTCTTTGTTCTGAAATGCTGGAGGCGTGTCGACTGGCCCTCACATCAGAGCAAATGGACTGCACTCAGCAGGTAAATAGGGTTTGGAATCCTTTTTAAAAATCTGCCAATGCGGCTTAAAGATTCGATAATTCAAACTTTACGTGACAAAGCCAAACCCTGCATTTGGAAGATCGCTTTTGCAAACACTGATATAAAATCCCGATCTACAGTTCTTAATGATGCATATAAGAAACAGTTGGTAAAACCGAGCTGTTCAGCAAATTCTGATATAAGGCAGGATGCATTTGTATGAGAGAGCAAGAGATGGAGCAGGAGAAGCACGGACACTTATGTGCTGTTTTTATTTATAATTTTATCGTGTGAGTGGAATGTTTGATAGTTTAACTCCAAAATTCAGTAAAACTTTAATGTACCAAACGCAAAATAAGATCAGTCTCTTAGCTTTTTCAACTGACGAGTTCAGTCATTGATGTTTAGAAGAGGCTGCCATGCCAGTGTTATTTTCTTAGACATTCGTAAAGCTCATCAAAGCTCATCCAGTCACAGGAGACGTTGCACACAGGCTGACTAGTGTAACGTGTAAGATGGAGTCCACTTGTAAAGGAGCTGCAAAGTCAGAGAACTGACTCCTTTCAATAAATGCAAACGTGCAGGGACAATGTTATTTTTTTCCTTTTTAAGTCAGTTGTTGATTTTCCTTACATTATTTATTAACAGTGTTTGTTTATTCTTATTCTTTTCTTTTTTTTGTAGGCATTTTACTTTTAAATTAACAAAAATACCCCATTTTGGCATGCGTGATGTTATGGTTTCAATTTGTAAAGTGCGGGGTGAGGTGTGAGGTATCCCAGCATGCAAAGGTCTTAGGTGGCCACGGCCTGCTTGCCAAAAATTCATCCCTGTGGTATTTTTTCAAGTGCTCATTGACATCACCAGTACTCGTAGTTAAAATGCTTGGACTCCTGTCATTGTTGCTTGTTCACTGTGGGTGGCTTTTATTTTACTGATGAGACAAACCAATTATGTATATGAATTTGGTTTTACAGCCACTTGGCGCTATACCCAGTACTTGTAGCTCTGAATTATAATTCCTAGAACTATTCTGACTTCTAGCCATCTACATTGCACAGCCTGCTTTTACTGATTTGATTTCAGTTTGTTTTCACGCTGTGTCTCTGTATTACATTATGCCAGCAGACTTGTAAGTGGGTGGTATAAACAAGGCCATAAACATAAATTGTATGTATGCGTGTCTCCTTGGTGACGCTCACCCTCAGGTTGTGAGTGAAGGAGTAGGAGATGTGCATAAACGTGCGGATGCTCGAGGAATGCACTCGCTGTCCACTTTATAAGGTACACCTATGCAGACTATTGCAATTCAATAAAACGGCTCTGGTCTAAATTCAACCTTTTTATGAAGCCTGAAATATGTAGGTAATAGTGGTTTTTCAAAATAATGTGTTTCAGATTTTTATTATCCATAATAAATCCCATTATTCCATAATTACAAACATGACAGTGACAGAACCACATTAATTTAATGAAAATTGACTCAAATGCTTGGTCATATATCAAAATAAATGCTAATTAATCTTTCAGCTCTGACTGTGGTTGTACTTAAAAAAAAAAAACGGATACGGCTCAGGTAGTAGAGCGGCTCGTCGAGAAATCAGAGGGTTGGTGGGTCGATCCCCGGCTCCTCCAGTCCATGTGTCAGAGCATCCTTGGGCAATATATTGAACGCTGAGTTGCCTCCTACGCATCCATTGGAGTGTGAATATGTGTGTGAATGTTAGTTTAGGCATAGATAAAAGCACTGTATGAATGTGTGTGATTGGGTTCATGAAACTAGTAGAAAGTGCTTTGAGTGCTCAATTTGATTAGAAAGGTGCTATGTAAGTACCAGTCCATTTATCATTTGGGCCTGTTGAAATTGTTTACTAATTGACTAATTAGTGAACAAGTAAACTGTGCAAATATTAACAAAATATTAACAAAAACTTGTTTTAAAGTTCATCAAGCGCAATGCAAAGCATCGAATGCAGTGCTGTAAAGGACGCCGCCACTGGACTCTAGAGCAGTGGAGACATGTTCTCTGGAGTGACCAATCACGCTTCTCCATCTGGCAATCCGATTGGCAAGTCTGGGTTTGGCGGTTGCCAGGAGAACGATACTTGTCTGACTGCATTGTGCCAAGTGTAAAGTTTGGTGGAGGGAGGATTATGGTGTGGGGTTGTTTTTCAGGAGTTGGGCTCGGCCCCTTAGTTCCAGTAAAAGGAACTCTTAATGCTTCAGCATACCAAGACATTTTGGACAATTTCATGCTCCCAACTTTGTGGGAACAGTTTGGGGATGGCCCCTTCCTGTTCCAACATGACTGCACACCAGTGCACAAAGCAAGGTCCATAAAGACATGGAAGCACGAGTTTGGTGTGGAAGAACTTGACTGGCCTGCACGGAGTCCTGACCTCAACCCGACAGAACACCTTTGGGATGAATTAGAGCGGAGACTGCGAGCCAGGCCTTCTCGTCCAACATCAGCGTCTGACCTCACAAATGCGCTTATTAGCATCAAATTCATCCACACTGCCCATACCAAATGAAGAAAAACACTATCTTGGGGCATAAATGTTATTATTTACAGTAAATGGAGCTTTGAAACATAGCTCTGTGTTTCAGTGGAAGTGTGAAGCTGTAGAGACACATGTGGAGGCCTGTTCTGTTTGTCTTTGGAGCATAATTTTATTGTGCTGATCCTCAATGCCAACGCAGCAGCTGATTAAATGGCAAGCAGTACACCATCCGCATCAGAACTAAAAACTGACACATTTTTAACATGACCTCTAATTTGCTCTCAATATCACAGGTATGTCATCAATCATATTATTACTGTCCATTCATCCAGCCATATCCGACATACCTATTGTTTTGATGGTTGCGTGGGCTGCAGCCGATGCCAGCATGCTCTGAATCTGAAGGCAAGGTTCAGTACATACTGAATATATTGCCTTTCTGGCACACTGACACACTTGGGCATATTGAAATTCACACCTGTGGGCAATTTACAGACAATTTAGGGCAATTTAGAAACATGGATTGTGTAGCAATGTGACAGTGGAAGGAGTGACTCGTAGAGATAATTTCCTGGGTCTGCAGCTGCCCTCGCTTTGCTGACTTTCATCCCATTGTTCAGCCATCTAGTCTGCAGCTTCAGTGTTTATTCTTGCTCCCTCATAGCTGTTTTCAGTGAAACAGCTCTGAAAAGCCCACTGAACACTCCACTTGACGCTCAGCACCAGACAGGCAGTATTTAGCGGCCAGAGAGGCAGAAATTTTCCATGGAAGCTAATAAAAACTGTAGACAGAGCTTAGAAAAAAAAAAAAGAGTCAATATTGGCTTCATGATCGGCAGGTGAATACAAGCACAACGCCAATAAGCAGCTTGCTATGTTTGCTGTTTTTAAACAGATTTTTAAACTGACAAGTGTTTCCTACTTGTTTGTGCTGTTTCCAAGAAGTCAAAGAAATCAGTGATTGCAGGTTTTATGCAAAGACAGTGACAGGAGCCCCATATTTTTGTATCAGCTCTTGCTTTCAGAGATTTCATTCAGAAGACTGAATGTGGAGGCAGTGAATTAAAGGGGTTGTAATTTAGCAGCAGCTAGTCAGGATTCAAAATGCACAGAGAGAAAGAAAGGGTGTTATTGAGGACAAAGGCCTGTTATAGCTCCTATAGCTATCTCTAATCTTATGGAGAGGAACCTGTACTTAGATAAACACTTTTATTTCAATGGCTGTTCAGCTACTATTTGCAGTATAAGGCATGCAAGAAAACAGATATAAAGAGTATTAAGACTGCTTCTACAGTCTCCACACTCACGAACGCAGCTTAATATTTCTAAATCGGAAATGCATTTTTCATGAGTGAAGACCATCAGAAGAAGAATATAGATTTGGAGCCCCTTCCCTATTTCAAGCATGAGTTTAGTTTTTGGCACAGAATAACTGAAAGCACTGAAGCCCTGTCTAGCTGAAGAGCTGCTGCTTTCAGCTCACCAGAACAGCATTCTGGAACCTTACAGATGCACTGAATGTGAAATTGTGGGCCAGTACAGACTTTTAAGATAACAATTCGGTCAATATCAGTGGTTGTTAGATTTCAATGTTGTTGGCATTTTTCTCCCCTCTTGTGCCAGGCAAATAAAGAAATGTTCATTGTGAAAAATAACTGAACTGCTCTGAATTCTTTCAGTTCTTTCTCTCACTGCCTTTGAAAATTCAGCGAGCACAAAATTGATGTGACTCGGAAGATAAACTTTGGCCACTGCCATCATTAAATGTCATCTTATTTGATGGTATATAACAGTGCCAGAGTTTAGCCAAAATATCGATGCGTCCATATTAAACCTCACTTTGCTGTCCAGACTTTTATCATTTGCTCATATAAATAGTTCTTGGAGAAGAAACAGACAGTTGATTAAAGGTCACATCAAGTGAATTGATTGTAATCAGCAGTAATAGAAGTGAAAGAGGTCATCTTTGCTGCAACCTCTGCTGATGGACTGTTGCTAGTATGATGTGGAACAATGTTTTTAAGGTTGAATGATTTCATCCCAACAGTGGATTTAAATCGAGTTTATCTCACGCATTTCTTTTGATTTTATTTTTTGATTGTGGTGTTTCTGTTCATTCAGCGGCAGTTAAAGCTACATAAGGTTTAGACTTAAATACACTATGGATACAGTATACACCTACTGGTCACTTTATTAGGTACACCTGTTCAACTGCTCGTTAACACAAATGTCTAATCAGCCAATCACATGGCAGCAACTCAATGCATTTAGGCATGTAACCATGGTCAGGATGACCTGCTGAAGTTCAAACTGAGCATCAGAATGAGGAAGAAAGGTGATTTAAGTGACTTTGAACGTGGCATGGTTGTTGGTGCCAGATGGGCTGGTCTGAGTATTTCAGAAACTGCTGATCTACTGGGATTTTCCCCTCACAACCATCTCTAGGGTTTATAGAGAATGGTCCCAAAAATTGAAAATATCCAGTAAACTGTAATTCTCTGGGCAAAAATACCTTGTTGATGCCAGAGGTCAGAGGAGAATGGCCAGACTGCTCTGAGTTGATAGGAAAGCAACAGTAACTCAAATAACCACTCACTACAACCAAGGTATGCAGAAGAGGATCTTTGAAGGCACAACATGTGGAACCTTGAAGCAGATGGGCTACAGCAGCAGAAGACCATACCGGGTGCCACTCCTGCCAGCTAAGAACAGGAAACTGAGGCCATAATTCACATGTTCACGCATTGCCTGTTCTAATGAGCCTCGATTTCTCCTGTGACATGACATGGTAAACAACCTGAACGCATGGATCCATCCTGCCTTGTATCAGGGGGGTGGTAATGTAGTGCTGTAATGGTGTGGGGGACTTTGACTTTGGTGAATTAAAAAAAAATGAAAAATTGATTATTCTGCTTTTCTTTATTCAGAGAGCTTATACATGTCTGAAGTAATTATGCATAAATATGGATAAAGTGTTATGAACTTCTGCCTCTCTCTTCCTGTCTCACTGTCTTCAGGTGGAAGGAGCGGCATATATGGGTTCGTTTATATGGAAATCTCGCAGCGTTGGTTTGTGGGACCGTTCTAGAGGAGAGAACATGTTGGACAGTGGAGCGCCCTTTTACGACACCTACCAGACTTCAGATGGAAAGTACATGGCCGTGGGTGCCATTGAACCTCAGTTCTACAAACAGCTGCTTAAGGGTTTGTTGAATCATTTGAATCAACAATAGGAAAGCTTTAGGGTAGCTACTCCTTAAGAATCCTTAAGGTTTGAATCCCAAAATGAACGAATCAGAAAATTGTCTGCAGCCCACCCAGACCTTTAATCATGACTTTGATCAACATTCGAGACTAAGATAAAGTATTATGTTCTTTTCTTTTCAAAAATACATTGTCAAGGTTGTTTCTCCATTAACAGCTTTCATTTTGCCACCTAATAGCCAGAGCTCCCTTTAAACTCTTTCCCTGCTAATGACTATATACAGGATAACATCAAAGATTGGTCAGATAAAGGAAGAATAACATGCATTTTAAATCCCACGGCTTGGTTTATTAGTCCTGATTTCATTTTTTAAATCATAAATATGATATGGGATTTTTTAAACTTAATTACAATTACAGAAATACATTTATTTATTGTAAATCACCCACCTGCAATACATCAAAGGCCAGCAGGGGTATCTCATCCCAGCACTACACTATGAAAGAAATGTGAATATGACTAAAGGAAAAATGACATCATAGGAAGCAGGTCAACAGTAAGGCTGGGGCACTTGTTCATTTTCCTGTCATAAAACAACCATAATCATATTTTAAAATGCATCAAAGCCAACATGCACAAAGTTAAATATACACAAAATTAAATATACACAAAATTATACAAAATGCATAGTTAAGCACAGTGGATGAATGCATATTTTCGCTGTACGTTATCTAGAAATACTGCAGTGCTGGTCTTTTGGCTGAAACAGGAATACAAGTATGCATAAGAAATTACAGAAAAACTGCAATGTGAAACAAACGGCTCTCTTTTGAAATTTGAATACCTGAACCCTGCTTGTGCCGTCAGGGTCCTGATTGGTTAAAATGATTACATCATGTGACCAGTTTGCACCTTCAGAAACACCAGCATCCATACTGAGATGAACTTGTTGGTTACTCCTGCTCCATGTTGTTAAACTGTTCTTTATTTGACATCATATTGCTGTCAGGCGATGAGTCTTTTTTTTTTTTTTTTTCTTTTTGTTTTTGT
>VUQI01062695.1:9320-19928 GCA_015106735.1 Paratilapia polleni | reverse complement strand
AGAGTTAGACGCTGGAGAGCTGCCTCCTCAGATGAGCTTCAATGATTGGCCGGAGCTCAGACGGATCTTCACAGAGCGTTTTGCCTCAAAGACCCAGGCGGAGTGGTCAAAGATTTTCGATGGGACTGATGCCTGTGTTACACCTGTGTTGTCTTTCGACCAGGTGAGCTCACACCCGCATAACCAAGAAAGAGGCTCTTTCATGAAGGACTCCAGTGGGAAAGAAAGCCCCCGACCAGCTCCGGTTCTGTCTCGGACTCCTGCTGAGCCTTGCCTCGCCTCTGATCCTGTTACTGGAGAACACACGGCTGAGGTGCTACGGGAGTACGGCTTTACATCCGCACAGATAGACCAGATGCTAGCAGCGGGGGTCGTAGAGTGTAATGCTGTGAAGGCCAAGTTGTAGACGAACAGTCAAAACAGTCGAGTATTTGAAAATCACTCAGTTGTATCACCTCTTAAGATTTGTGGAAGACCACTTGAAGGAATCAGTAATTAACCATGTCATGGACATACTGGATATTAACAGCTGATTTGGACAAATAAAATGGAGAGCACATCTGAGTGATTAACATTAAGATCTGCCACTCAAATCATGCCTAACACAACTGTAAGAATCAAAAGGGAAGCTAAGGAAATGTTTATTTTTTCATGAATTAGGAACTTGAAATAACTCTCAAGCTCAGTCTTTTAAATCAATTCTCTAAGGCCACTGGAAGCTGCTGTGTGCATGATGTCAGTGTAAACAAAGAGTATACTAATGCACTCTTAGTGCATGTGTGTTTTGATGCTCAGAATATGTGAATTCAGTATGCTCATCAGCAGGTCAATAGCTGCTAATTTTAATAGCTGCATTCATCCTCTTTTTTTTGTGCCACTGTTGCCCCCTGAGTGTTTCACATTAAAAGTGAAACACACTTGTGAAGCAGAACTATTCCATTAATCGCACACTACTGATGTTTGCTAAATTATCCAGCTCAGGCTGAGCCATGTTCACACATACCAAAAGAGATTCGTGTACATCTGTTGAAAGCTCAGCAGTACCAAAAAATTAAATAGACACTTTGTTGTTGTTTTTGCTGTCCCACCAGAGCTTCTGATTTTTGGCATCCTAATGCTGACACGCAAACTGTATATAAACTAAAAGTAGGATTATTGTAATGATTGCATGGACAGGAGGCATTTCGGTCCATTTTTGTTTTCTTTTTTTGTTTTAGTCAGTTACCGCTATCACTGCTGCTAGCTACAAATGCAACTCTGCAAGCTCACAGTCCAAGTAGTGATACTTAACTAAGCTCACTGCCCTTTGTGTTAGGTACACCTGTTCAGCTGCTCGTTAACACAAATATCTAATCGGCCAATCACATGATGGCAACTCAATGCATGTAGACAGGTGAAGTTCAAACTGAGCATCAGAACGGGGAAGAAAGGTGATTTAAGTAACCAGTGAGCGGCAGTTCTCTGGGTGTCTTGTTGGTGCCAGAGGTCAGAGGAGAATGACCAGACTGCTTTGAGCTGATAGGAAGGCAACAGTAACTCAAATAACCACTCACTACAACCAAGGTATGCAGAAGAGCACCTCTGAATGCACAACACATTGAACCTTGAAGCAGATGGGGTACAGCAGCAGAAGACCACACTGGGTGTGCCCCTTCTGTCAGCTAAGAACAGTCACACAGACTCCCCAAAATTGGGCAATAGAAGACTGGAAAAACATTGCCTGTTCTGATGAGTCTTTATTTCTGCTGCCACATTTAGATGTTAGATTGATAATTTGGCATAAACAATATCAAAGCATGGAACCATCCTATCTTGTATCAACTGTTCAGGCTGGTGGTGGTGGTGTAATGGTGTGCGGGATACGTTCTTGGCACACTTTGGGCCTCTTATTACCAGCTAAACATCGTTTGAACACCAATGTGCGAGTGTCCTATGATGGACTGGTGTCCCATCCAAGGTGTACCGCACTTCTTGCCCCATGTCAGCTGGGTCAAGCCCCCTGTGACCCTATGCTGGATAAATATTAAGAGGATGGATGTCATTGTGGACCAGCAGGAACCTGAAGTTATGTAAAGAGAAGAACTAAATGTGTCATGTACTGAAGTACAAAGGATGTAGAAAAACATGAAAAATTACTGTAGTTTTGCTCATTATGCCTAGAGCCGGTCAGTAACACATCAGAAGTGTCACTAAATATTTATTTAAAACCCACTGTTAACAAATAGAGACCTTCAAAAATACATTTTAGACACTCAATCTGCCCGGCATAGAGGATAGTGAAGCAAAGAACAGATGTGCGAGTGTGATCCTTTACTTTCCTTTACTTCACAGCAGCTTCCGGTTCCCTTGTACATTCATGTACTCACTCAAGGCTGTAGTTAGTTGTGCATGCTAAAAATGCTACAGGAGTTATTTCCAGGGGATTTAAAATATAGATCTAAACCCTAAAGTTATACATTCTGAAAATATGAAACAAGTGTAGGTGTGTGTATATTATAGCCTTACCCATCATGGCTCCCTAAAGTGATGGAAATCCTAAAGAAGCTGAAAAAATTGAAAATACAGATACAAAATGCTAATAAACTCCTCTGGAGAAATTGCAATGTAAAGGAGTTTTTACTTCTTTTTTAATTGGTAGCATTTTGTACATCATAATTTATTCAGTCATCTCGCTATGTCATTGCATCACTTCACTGCAGCCCACTGTAGCCACCAAAGGTTTGAATGATTTTACTTCTGAAGTAAATCAGTCTTTTTTTTTTTTTTCTGCTGCATGCAAAGTGGGTAAATACCTCGAGAACGCCTTTTAAAATGCAAATATGGTCCTCTTACCTGAAGTATTGCAACACGTCTGTCTGTGCAGTTTATTATTCCACTGTGATCACATGCTTTGAAGACAGAAACAGGCTGCAGCATGAAGCACTGTAAGTGAGCAACAGTAAGCCCATTGCCACAAGTCAAAGCCAAGTTAGCATCAAAGATTTCATGACAGAAGCCTGTCTCATCAGATATTCAAAACTGAAAAATGTGGGCTTTTTTTGTATATATAATTTGCTGTGTTTGGAATAACGGATACAAATGTAAACAAAGGTGAATGTCACTGGTGGAGAGCAGGAGCGTGCAACGCTTTAAGGCCAGTCCTTTAAAACACAAAGTTTTCTCATTTGCAGCTTTTAGGTTTCATACTTCTTAGTCAGGGAGCACTCAAAATTGAATTTGAAGAACTCGAGGACAATGTTGAGCTACTTTCTGCTGATGAAATAATGGAAACTGTTTGCAGGATGGCCTGATTGGTAATAGTACCTGAGCCATGTACACATTAACTGTATACCTACAGTATGTATCAGCTACACAAAGAAACCTGTGGTCACAGTGGGCTTTTACAGACTGGCAACTTTCCCACTGCTTTCTAGTAAAGCTTATATAATACTTAGTCCTTTAAAACTGCCCTCCATGTAGCATTACCACAGTTGTCAGCTCTGTTTACTTGGCTATCTTTTACCAGTTTCTTAATGTGCTGTTACACACTCTGTTGCAGTTCAAGACCGCGAGGCACTCAAGTATTTGAGGAATGTCGGCATTATGACTTGAAACATCTGACTCTCACCGTGCCAGGTGGAATACAGGGCGACTGAGTGTGAGCACGCATCATGAGATTACAGTCACACAGGCTTTCATGTGAAGGACTGTAAAAAGGTTTTAGCCATTAATTTAAAGTGAGAATGGCTTCAAAAATAATGCCGTGAGTATTTGATTATCACTTAATTTGAAAGTTTAGCGTGCAGAAACAAACAAACAAATCATCTGATATGACTGCTCTTTGCTTTTGAAGCTACAGCCATCTACTTGTTCCAAGCATCTTGGAGAACTTCTGAAGAAAAGTTCTTCTGTGGATTTAGGACAACTCTTGGAGCCACACAGGCTCCAAGAGTTGCAGCATCATGGAGCCTGTGTGGGCATTAAAATAACACCTTAGTGTTATTTTAATGCCCACACAGGCTCCATGATGCTGAGGTCAGAGGGCTGTTTTCTAATCTGGTAGATTGTTTTTTCCTGTTGTATATTGGGTTGTGGTTGTCTGTTTCTAAGAATAAACATGACAAACACACTCTACAAGATGATGTCATCTGCACTGCAAGTCAATACGCCTTTGTGTGCGTATGTCAGTGCGAGCACTCTGAGCAGCCTCAGAGATGGTGGCTGCTGCTTATGTTTTCTTTTATCTAAATAACTTCTGGCTAGCATTCATTTAAAAAAAAGAGAGAGAAAATGACCTTTTCTTTTCACGTCCTCCTTCTGACTGCTCCTGCCTTTTCCCCCCAAGGGATCACATGCACCATCACTTGATTAACCTAAAATGCTTCTGTATTCGAGCACAAACCCCTTGTGATTTCCCTAGTTTGATGTAGGAGTCGTCCATTGGAGCATGTGCTCTGGGAAGTGGGGAGGCCTTTGCATTATTCCCCAACATGATGAATATCTTTTCAGGCCAGTTAACTACTTGAGTGAATGCTTAAGGTGGTCTCTCCACCGTTTGCCTGCTGGAGGTTCTGTATTTAAAACCTGCATTTTTCAAAGGTTGCCGAGCATGGTTCTTTAAATAAAGGCCACATAGATGCATCAGATTCCAGTGAAGACTTTTTTATAATATGTCCAACACCATCAATATTTACTGATTCATTGTTATAAGAATGCTGTTTAATCTCTGATTTACTGCTTTGATTAAGTGGAAGTTGTCATTTTTTTCTTAAATATTTTTAAATCTCACTCTTGCCTGGTGATGGGGGGTGATTTATGGTATTCTAAAATCCTACCAAGTGTCTTTTATCCATAGAGACTAAGATTGTTCATTTTGTCCTGGCAGTTGTCGAGCTGTTACTGACTTTGGAGACCCCCCCCCCAATGGAAATACATGGTCACTCTAAGACTGTGAAAAGGCACAGTGGTACTTTCAGCCTAAACATTACAGACCATTTACTCTTACTTGTCTTCCTGAACTGTCTCGATCAAGTGTTACTGAAATGTCACAGGCAGTACATCAGTTACAGCCTACTCACGTCTTATTTTACAAAATAGAACAAAATAACTACCTGCAGCTGAGTGTTTGAACCCCATCTCCATTTACGGTGAGTAATCTTAACAAAGTTGACATCCTCAGGCTTCCTAGACTCAGCCAAGGCAATAAACTCAATTCTAACCAACACACTACCACAGTATTCACAGCCAACAAAGACTTTGTAAATTTCAAGCCTCTATTCACCATGTGAGTGTATCCAGGCAAGCATGTGATGACTGTAATAAAGCCATCACGCTCATGTCATTAATCACCCCCTTAATCCATCCTTCACAACTTCTTTTAGGCTTACTGCCAGTCATGTTAATTAAAAATTAATGATGATTAATTATATCTTATCCTCACTTAGGATGGCACATTTGCCTAAAGCTTTGTCCTTTATGATCTACAAGTATTAATATTCTGTCATATGCTGCATATAAACAGTAGGTTGGATTGTGTTTGAGCACATTACAGTGAATCTTGATCATGACCAGTTTTTGCACAATAAAATAATCTCAGATCGTCATCATCATTATTATTATTTATGACTGAAATGAGAAGCTTGGAGTTTATTCAAACTCTACAACATGAGTAAGAAATTCAAAGTGTGTCTGTGTTTGATATATTTTTGATGTGGCTTGGCACAGTGACAAATAATCTGAAGGATAGATGGACAGATGCTTTGAATTATGTCTTTATTTAACAATGAGAATGTCAGTATGTGGCGTAGTGATAATCCTTTCATCATTTAGTCAAAATCCCTTGACAATTTAAAGGAGAAGTTCTGTAGAAGTTACAGATGTTATAGAAGGAAAAAAAATATGAAATTTCTCTCCGGGGGTTATTTCTCTCTTTGGACTGGCTGTAAGTAAAATTAACCACACAGCAGGAAGTATACTAGTCGCATATTTCCATTCAGAAATGCTCCAAAACGCAGCCCAGTTCAGTGACTTGAATTAGCTGAGATGAAGCAGAAGACAGATCCCTGCCTGTGTTATCACCCACCTGCTGATTAAAAGGAATCACGCACTTGGCCTTAACCAAGTTTAAACAGTGAGTTATAAAGTTAGTTATAGACAGTATAAAAGATGGACGCAGCTACTGTGATGTCACCCACTGGTTTCTGAAGTCCAGTTTTGAAGCCTCAAGATGAGCATTTCTGCCGTCGCCATCTTGGTTGCAAAAAAACTGGATGTAATGAGGAGGGCCGGGTCTGACTGTGAAATTGCACACTCATTGGCTAATGACTTGTGATTGCCAACTTGTTAGCCAATGAGCGTACGGTTTCATACCACAGATAATCCTCCATTTTGAAACACGGTATGACCAAGATTTACAAAACAGACTCAACTTTTTATTCAGTATTAACCAAAACGAATGACTGACCTCATAAACTGGTGGTTACAGAGCTCAAGTCAGAAAGCTGTTTTTCCATAGACTTCTACAGGAGCAGCCACAGCTATCGCCATCTGGTGGTTTTCAGATAGAATGCAGGTTTTTAGGCACTTCGGCATTGGCTTCATTTTTCCTACTGGAAGGTGCATCCATTTTTGGACTGTCTTTGAGGTAAATTAGAAACAAACTAATTTTGGTGCCAGGCTGTAAACATGGTTATTTTTTACTGTAGAGCAGGGCATTTTAACATAGAAGTCTATGGGCAGTGACTTGGGTAAACATGGCTGAAAATCAGCTTGTTTTGCTGTGATGTGTTCCACATTCCCAGAATACTGTTTCCTGGTGAAAGCCTCTGCCGCACTGGCTGAGGCTCTCATCTTTTCAGCATGCAGCCTTGCTGTTTCTCTTGTTTCTCTAAAAACTCTGAGAAAAATGGTCATTCTACCCATCTACTGCCCTTGTCATGCTTAATCGTTCAAAAACTCAAAATAATTGCTTCATAAGACTCCACCAAAAAGTGCTTCCAAACTTTGGGATGAGGGATGACTATTAAAGAAAGAAATGGGGAAAAACATAAAGCAAAGTCGTGCTACTTAAGTCTCTTGAGCCTGTTTTGTTGTTTTGGACCACATGAAACCCTCATTGGTGGCCAAATCACAGAAATCCAAATCAAGTGATTACAAGTACACACTGCTTTTTTGTAAGACAAAATGTTTGGAAACCACCTAATCTTGATGATATATGCTGTTGGGTGAAGTCCAGCTGTGAAATAAATGTAATGGGCCAAAAAGTCCTTCTTTAAGTTAGTTGAAATTCATGAAAAAGAAACAACTGAAGTACAAGCAGTTCAGGATTGCATAACTTCAATAAATGCAGTTACTGGCATTTTATTCTGGAGTGGTCATCTTTTCTGTTTCAATCCAATCCCATTTCCATGTTGGACCTCTGGAAAGGGGTACATCACTTCAGGCTGTCCTGTCACACTGCTGAGCACTGATTTGTACAATAAGATTAATCCATTGGCTTTAATACAGATATGATGAACTGCAAAAAATGATCCATCAGCAGTGGCCCGAGACGACTGCAGGAAAAATATACTTTCAGCATCGGCGCCAAAAGGTTTAAGTGTTTTAATTTCAGAATACTGGAGAACAAAGAAAGTTCTGTGTCTTACCTTTGTGCACACACTGTGTGTCTGTGTGTTTGAATCCTCGTGTGACATACACCAGACGGTGATTCTGAGAAAGATACATATACGTAAGACTAACCTTTCAAGAAAAGTGCGTCAGATAATGCTCAGTGGTAACTTTAACTAAGCTCACAGTAAAGAGCTAGTTATAGCCATTCCACTAAGTGTTTAGAGGTCACAGCATTATGTCTTCCACATGGCTTCATCTCAGCTTGAAGCATGGAAAAAATAAGATTTTCTAAATATTTGTGACTGTGATTAATTCTAACATCCTCACCCACGCTGGAAGAGATTTCTTTTTATCATCAAACTTTTTTCTTTTTTTTTTTCTTACTGCAAAGGCAATAAAAACATGGATTATGCTCCAACAAGCACATGATGAGCTGGTGACACAGCAAGAGAGGCAATAATCAGCTGACTGGCTCAGAAAATCTTTAGATAATACTGACCTGGATTTGCTGTCAATTTTCTTTTACAAACCACATGCAAACAATAGAAAAACTATTGAATCATTTACACATGCTATAATGTGTCATTTTACAAATTATCCCAAGGTTTACCAGTCATTTAAGTTACATTCCCGACAGTTTTATTTTAATAGAAGTTTAGTTAAGAAGTAATTTGGCTTTTACAAGTAACTAAATTTCCCATGTTTTCAATGGCTTCCCTTCAGACTTGGAACATAATAACATAACTAAGTATATTTATATGAATATACAATTTTTAAAAAGGGGATGATTTGGGGAAAAAAAAATCATAGGCTGTATATGAAAGATGGACACAGACACAAAGCAATGAGTATGTGGGTTCCAGTTTTGAAGCCTTTAGCCTTTTTGCCATCACCATTTTTGGAGCCAGACTTCATGGCTCCAGTCACGCAGGCCTAGAGACCGGTCGCGAGGAAAGAATGTGTATTCCCTGACCAGTTGGCGAGTGGTTGCTGAAGGTTGCTGTGAAAATAACTGCTAAAACCCCACTCACACAGGTCTAGAGACTGGTTAGTGACCCCCAGGCAACCACAGGTTGCTGGGGAAAAATGTGTATTTTGTTAGCGAACGGCTGCTAGAGGTTGCTTCCTGTCACTAAGTGAAATTGGTTGCAAAGGGGTATACAGTGCAGCACTGAAAACCTCCTTGCAATTGCTTTGGTCACTAGCAGATTGCCACAGTCAACCGTAGTTTGTATGGAAGATGCCAACTTGTCTCGCTAACTACTCACCGAGCGGTAGTGAAACTGAAAAGTGCAACGCAAAGCGGAAATGGAGAGCATTTGCCTTCAAAGCAGGGATGTTCCTGGCAATTAATTTGTTAGTCATTTAAATGAGAGAAAAAAAACTGGACTGATTAGTCTAAAAGACAGAAAACACTCAGAAAACATTCCAAGCTGAGCACACTTAAAATAGATGAAGTTAAAGACTAGCCAAATAAACACTTTGTGTGCATTTTAGGAGCTGTATGAAACCATTAATCACATTCCTCTTTAATCAAATCATGCTGAAATGTGCTGCACTTTGCATCGTGTATAATGTTGCAAACACACAGCACGTCAGATTAGTTTGCAGAATATGGCTAACTTTAGCGGCGCTGGCAGCAGTAGCCTTGGTTTCTTTCATGCTAGTGTCTAGACCTTGGTACCGAATGTGGTTACACATCACTACAGTTGATTATATTCCACTTTATTCTAACACAGCCTACATACAGCTATAAATTGAATTCACCCTGTAAACTGACTTTTAAATATAACAATAAATTAACAGCTCAAAGTAATAACCAAAAAATAAATACTGTTGCCTAATCATTAGTGGAAACAATGGAACAAATGACCCTATTTACACGTCACACACATCTCCATGAAGTGCCCCAGGCCTTTACTACTTTGAAGACTGAAGAAGAGGAAAAGACATTCTGTAATCTCTTGAAAACACCCCCTTCTTTTACTCCTCCCTTGTCTTTCTCTCCTCCTCATTGAGTCCCACTCAGACCAAGAGGCAGACCTTCACATGTAAAATAAAGCTGCGTGGAGCTTGAACTTGTTGCTCAGCTATGCAGTAGTGAAGAGGATTAGCTCGAGCTGAGCACCAGTGCAAGGTTTTGGCATTTCACCATTTATCCATCACTTGGCTGACTGAGAGAGACTCTACCAAAAGCTGCCTCCTTGCCTTTCTTCAGCTAAATCTCCTCTTCACTCCCTTTCAGTTCACTCTTCTTTCCCCCTCTCTCAATTATGACCCTGTTATCGGAGGACCAGTCTGCAAGGCCCCAACCCTGCCAGATCCCTGAGCCTGGCAAACACATCAGCACTTCTTTGCACCAGTACTCAACAGACTATAATGGCTCCAAAGGGGACTACATAGACAGTGTGGAAGACTCTGTGTTTGGAGCAGTGGAGCATCCCAGGCGCTCTCGGGGCCGCCTTATCCTCCACGGTCTGGTCATGTTTGGAAGGGAATTCTGCTATGCCGTGGAAGCAGCTTTTGTCACACCGGTGCTACTGAGCGTGGGCCTGCCCCGCAGTCTGTACAGCTTGGTGTGGCTGATCAGCCCTATTCTGGGATTCCTGCTGCAGCCCATCATCGGCTCAGCCAGCGACTACTGCCGCTCATCGTGGGGCCGGCGGAGGCCTTACATCCTGGCACTGGGCATCCTGATGCTTGTGGGAATTACCCTGTTCCTTAATGGAGATGCTGTCATCTCAGGTGAGGGATGGGTGGGAAAATGTGAGGGTGAGGAAGTCAGACAGTGAGAGAGTGGAGGTACAGTGATATCTGTGATCTTGTTATGTCAGAAAATGCTTTGAGGCCACACTGGCTTTGATTCTGAAGTATTTAGAGGATTAGCTTTTGCCTTCTTCTTTTACTTGCTGTGATGAAGCTTTAACTTATTTCAAGGACCTTTAAAGACTGTAAATCCAGATCACATCAGTTTCTACTTGTCCACAGATTTGGGGGGAAAAGTGAAACATTCATCGG